>JAAGAY010148423.1:79722-98221 GCA_011801015.1 Ardeotis arabs
AAAGAGAAAAAAAAAAAAGGGGGGGGGGGGAGTTTCAAAAGTAAGTGTGAATAATCCCACAGTGTTCGCCTGAGATCTATCAGCATGTGTGTCAGCCTTATTAGCAGAAGTCACCACACTACTTGACCCGAGTCGCAGGAGTTTTTCTACGAAGCAACCATGGCTGCAATACCTCTCTGCTGCAAGTCAGGACAGAGCTGGGCATCCCCTCACCTGAAAGGTCAGGTCAAGAATTTGATGCCTGAATCCAGGCTTGCCAGGGGATCGACCCATCTCACTAATCATCTTCCTCCACACCTCTAGCCCAGGGAGAGCTCCTTCCCATTAATATCTCTCTACCATAACAATTTCTAAAACACCATTGAGAGATGAAGCTTGGCAAACACCAGAAAGCTATTCCGAGGGAATTTTAATGCATTAAATGTAGCTCAGGACTGTAAGTCTCTTAAATGATAGTAGCATTTGGTTTGGGACGTTTGCTTGGAAATGTTAGAAGATCTTTTAATAAATGTACTAAATAAGATGCATAATTTAGCTGCTTCTCAGCAGAACACTGGCTGGCTGCCAGAGGCAGTCTCAGGCTTGACTCAATGTCAGGGCTACCCGCTGGCCCAGTACAAATAGACTCATTAAAAACCGCTGCTGCTGTGTGCTCAGGCTCTATTTCTCCCACTAATGGCTCAGTTTATGCCTCCCCCTCCTGAACAAATAGAGGAGCAGCCTCCGGAGAGGACAATATTCTCCCGTACACACATTCCACATATATGAATGCAGGCAACATGCTGGGAGGTGGAGGAAAGCATAAGAGAAATTACTGCCCTCATACAGGAAAGGGAAGATATTCAAGCTGGTTGTATCACATAATATGGATGCTGAGTGATCACGATATTTACTAATTCTAACAGAGAAAGATTGCAGCCCAGATCAAGTCTCCATTTCCATCGTGCCAGACATGGAGACGGATCCACAGGCAGAGCCTGATGTCTGAACAAGCAGCACAGAGAAAGCTAGGAGAAGAAAAAGTCACTGAAGGAGGCAGCTACCCAGGGACAATATTCACGGGCCTCTATTTTCAAGTCCCATCAAGCCTTGTTTCTTTTCTGGATTCAAGTGTGTCTGTGGCTATTGCCAAACCAAATAGAGCTTCTCAGCAGTCAATCACTTCCAGGTTTGCTCTATAAAATTTTTTTTCAGATTTGCTTTCTGGTTGTTAGTAAAAACAGCAGTATAGGTAAAACTGGTTTTTTTTAACCTCATTTGTATTAGGAGAGCAAGGAAATCCCACTTCATATTCCACCTGGACCTCTCACAATGTCTAACACCACTGTTGTGTTTCTTTCACTCAAAGCTTTTGTTTTGTTCCAAGAGCTGACAAAAGGCTGATCCTTGCACTGGAGAGTGCAACATCAGAGAACATCTCTGTATTCTCAGAGATGGTATACAATATGTAGTAGTTTAAAAGTAATTGTAAATGCAAAGGCTTAAACAGTGTCAAAACACCTCTGTCTCCTCATCAAAACTGAAAACCGTTAATACCCAGAATGATGTTTTTGCTAACTCTGCAAGCATTGGTAGCTCCTGAAATGGCCTTAAAACAAGCAAATTCAAAACTCCAGCCAAAAGAAATTAAAAGCAGTCTGCAAGCTCACACACTGTCAAGAGTGAAGTGCTGCTATCAGTCACTGCAGAGTCATGGTGGGTATTTGTGGGAGTACTGTTCGGGTACCCGATAAGTGAAGGCACTGCACATCCACATAACAAAATAAAGTACTGTTCCCACATTTAACTCAGTGTCTGCATTTCACAAGACTAGATCAAGTCTCTAACTGTGAAGCTAGAAAAAGCCACCATCCTACCCACTTCTGGCCTAGCGAATCGTGACTTCTTTTCTCCACAATGTGTCACCAACAGTCAGAAGCACCTGCTGTGTCTTCCCACGTTGCTGCCTTCTGGAGTAGTCCGTATCCCCACACTCCCTCCACTAGACTAGTCCAAAGAAAAGGCAGGCACATGAAATAAAACTATGGTTTACTTCTGAGAAGAGGAGCATAGTAGGCATCTCTTCTCAGGTAAGAATTCTGATGCAGAAACCCAAACATCCAGCCCTCACCTCTCTACCACATCCTTATACATCGTGTTTCCTACTCACTCTGGACTATGCTCCAGAATCCAGACTGCTCTGAGGTGCTTTGAGACCCTGCAAAGAATGCAAAACCAGGCTTCTCTCAGAGTCCACAATGCCTGTACCTTCTGGGTGTTATTTATGGAGTGACACCTAGAATCAGTGAGAGAACAAAGGTACTCCTTCATGCTTAATCTCTCTTGCTGTGCTCAAGCCTGCAGTGATATTCCAGCACACTGAATTTCAGACCTGGAGTCTTTGAATTTGTCTAATAAAATTTGCATATAGCTTTGAAAAGCGCTACAGTTTAAATGTAGTATACCTGAATCACCACCCCATTAATGGTGCTCTGAGAGCATTACAACCCTGCTGAACTAAGTTAATATCAGACTGAAATTGCCCCCAGAGTTTTAGGTTATTTCTTCTGCAACTATACACCTCCCAAGCGTAAACTGTTTATTTACAATCAAACTTGAGACCTCGAGGCAGCCCATTAGCAATCATTCTTCCTTTTCCCAGGTCTCCATTTCCTCTCTCACAAAGCTTAACCTTTGCTGAAAGCATACTCCTTAATGCTCCTTCTGTATTTTCTTAGCATAAAAAGCTCTATTTTAACTTTCAAAAGCTGAACTGACGCACCTGCTAATCATTAGTATCTTTCAATTACACCTGACCTTCTCCTCCTTTTAAAGGGCCTCCTCTTAGCCCCATCTAGTCTATTTAGATAAAAACCACAACCTGTCATTAGGCTAGTTATAGGCAGTGGTTATGCAGAAGGTCTGAAGACAGTTATGTAGTTTTTCTAGGTGCGTTTTTTATTTAGAACATGTAACAGTAGAAAGTACAGTTATGAAGACTTATAAATCTATATGGGTTGACAGAAAGGTGAATATATAGCAGGGAATACATGTTCTGCAACCTGTTCACCATATATTGAAACAGCTTTGTCAGTTCTATATAGCTAAGAAAAGAAAAACTTCAGAAAAGAAAAACCTCAGAACTGCAGTAGTGTTTTATTAGAACTTGGTAGCTATCCCAGTGAATCAAAGAAATCTAGGAAAAGTATAATTTAAGGATGCTGTCCCTTGAAGTACACCATTATCAGCTCTTCAGATAGTCCATTTCAGTCCTATAGAACAGGTCTGCTCAGATCCTAGTCTTTGTGTAATTGTGCAAACTAATTTATCCTTATTTATATATGTGAAAATGTTTAAACCTATTATCAATTCTGTTGAAAACGGGTGTTTGGTTCCTGTATAGCTCAAATAACACTTTAAATTCTGTGCTGAGTAGAGTTCTTCCTTAAAGTTTGCCTGTGTACTGTCAGGGACCACTTCTTCATTTTAAGAATATATAGTGCATTCTTTCCCAATTAGATGCTACACCAAAATCAATGGAGTCCTCCTATGCAGCAAGACAGCAAAGCAATGTTCCAAAGCCTTATTGATTTTAAGAGGGCTTTGCTAGGACAGAAAGACCTACTTCTGTGAAATACTTTTTTGTGGCTGGAATACTGAAAAAGCCTAAAAGGAAATGGCTTTCCTCTAAGGGTTATATGCATTTGTGAGGACTACGAAGGATGGTTTGTGGTTCGAGTATTACCACTGCAGCTGTCTTATCCTATTTGTCACTGAGAATTATAAGCCTTATCAACACAAATGTACAGTGCTTTGTAACCAGGATGTCAAAGTTGAGCATACAAAATAAAGTCAAGATTATCTGATGTGTGCCCAAATGTTCTCAACTCTTAATATGCCAAACTTGCTTCCTTGACTCTCTCCTCCAAGGGATGTAATTTTTGAATCAAGCTGTAGAAAATTCCCTCTCATCCAAGATGCATCAAATTAGCCACTTCTGCTGTGCCAGCATCTGGAAAGCAGCCTGATTGGCAAGACTAAAGAGCAGTCTTTCTAATTGCATGTTCAAGCATTTTAACTCTGCCCTTCCATATGGAGTAATCATTCAGTTAAGAAAAAACAGCAAAAATTCCCGATTACAGAGGTGCTTTAAAGATTACACTTTAACAATGTTAGTATGTCCAGGGTAAAAATTGCATAGATTTGAAAGCCTGTAGTGTTACAAAGCTTTCAGATTTGGAGAGGTTGAGTTCAAATAAGATGAAACAGATGTATTGCAAATCTGAACAAATTATTTAATAAGCTATATGTGCTTGCACTGATTAGCTGAATAGACTGAGCAGTTCCAGTGAACATAATGTTATATACTCAAGAATTCACAGAAATAATTCACAGCCACAAAACCTATTAAGTCTTTTTCATTACAAGCACATCCTGGGACAAGTCCAAAGAGAAGAGAGCAACAGCAAGGCACTTTATTTTGCCGAATACTATAGCATAGTCATAGGAAATCCGGAGCTGTACGGAATAAATATCCCTCGGCATACCTCAGTCTCTGATTAGTAGGAAATGAACGACAGCAGTGGAGCTACTCAGTCTAATTATCAGTTTTGCTGCATTTCTAGTAAGCTCTTAAAATCTAATTTTGGAAGCGAGAGTTTTGTCTCCTGCAGGGAATGGCAGATAGAAATGAGCAAGATTCCAGTTTTTCAAGCCTGGTCATTTCTCTGTCAGCCAAGTTCTCAGTGAATTGATAGGTAAGGGGCAGAGCAGGATTTGTGTAAACTCTAATCCACTTTAGCACTATTATTGTATACTTTCCCAGGGTCGCAAACTATTTCCACATTCAGACATGGCCCGGCCAATTCCAAGCTCCCTTGCTAAGGCTGGGGTATTAAACAGAATGACTCCATGATTTCATGCATGCCTGTCTATTAGGAGCTAGATCATCAATTAATTTCAGACAGCCACTGTGTGATAGCACTTTTTAGCCAATGACTGTGTTGTGAGGATCAGAGCATGCCACTTAGATACCAAATCAATGTTTCATTAAGCTACAGGAACCATTCAGTCACTATTTTAAGTACACAGTCATAATTATACTTGCTGTAGCAATGGGAATTAGGCTTTTGGCTGTTCTCAGCTCTAGCTTTCCTTACTTCAGGCTCTACTTTCTTTATCACTATGCTAGCATAGTCCTCTCCTCTGGCCAACTAGGGGTCTTGGGAAGATTGTCTGGGGACACAAACCAGTTAATGACTCCTGATGAAAATTTCTGTAGGCTATTTGCAAAAGTCATTCAGTATTAAAAGTGGTAATTTATTAAAAGGAAAGCTGGGATTACATGACCAAAGGGGAGCTCAGGTGGCTGGCTCTTTCCAGCAAATACGTATACTTTGGCTTATTAGATCATAGCAGATCAGTGAAAGAGCTGTTGGATTAAAGCTCTGTGACTGTTATTCAAATCCAAATTCAAGAAAGGCATGGGAAGGAAGGGAGTAAGGAATTCTTCAAAATCTCCCCTTTCTGTTTCCCTGCTTTCTGTTTCCCTGCTTTCTCTCCCATGTTTTGTAAGGCTGTCCAGCCCACAAGGCAGGGTTCTGAGATGGCAGTCCTGGGTTAAGGAGAATGGGACAAGAGGAGGAAGAGCCTACAAGTCAGTGCAGATCATTTATCAGTCTAAATTGGCAACACATGGTAAGCTCTGAGTTGTTAAGTATTAATGGAGAAAGAGTGAAAAAAAACCCTGAATGTAATAGGCACTGTTTACATTGCCTATTGAATGGATCGAGACCAGCCCTGAGGAGAAGGACTTGGGAGTGCTGGTGGATGAAAAGCTCAACATGAGCCGGCAATGCACCCTTGTGGCCCAGAAGGCCAACCGCATCCTGGGCTGCATCAAGAGGAGCATGGCCAGCAGGTTGAGGGAGGTGATTCTGCCCCTCTACTCTGCCCTGGTGAGACCCCACCTGGAGTACTGTGTCCAGTTCTGGAGCCCCCAACATAAGAAGGACATGGACCAGCTGGAGAAGGTCCAGACGAGGGCCACAAAGATGATAAGAGGGCTGGAGCACCTTTCCTATGAGGACAGGCTGAGAGAGTTGGGGCTGTTCAGCCTGGAGAAGAGGAGGCTCCGGGGAGACCTGACAGCAGTCTTCCAGTACCTCAAGGAGGCCTACAAGAAAGACGGGGAGAGACTGTTCAGTAGGGCCTGTTGTGATAGGATGAGGGGTAACGGTTTTAAAATAGAGGGAGGAAGATTCAGATTAGGTATTAGGAAAAAAATTTTTACCATGAGGATGGTAGAACACTGGAACAGGTTGGCCAGAGAGGTGGTTGATGCCCCATCCCTGGAAACGTTCAAAACCAGGTTGGATGGGGCTCTGAGCAACCTGATCTGGTTGGGGATGTCCCTGGTCCTTGGACGGGGGTTGAACTAGAAGACCTTTGAAGGTCCCTTCCAACCCTAACCATTCTATGATTCTATGATTCTACATTGCTAAAGGCAATGGAAAAAGGAATTCCTCAAGGGGAATTACATTATAGTAATAAGAAAATGAACCTGACTAGAAGAGGTATGACCAATGCATCGCATTCACTGAGGAACACTTTCATTTGCACTTGCTCATGTTGCCTCCGCTCAGGGAAGAACCTTACTCATGGCTCCACTGTGTACAAGAGAAAAGCTGTGCCAGGCTGTCCTTAATGTCTTACTGCCTCAAAGTGGCAGTTTTGGATGAAGGGCATAGCCAGGCTGCGGAACTGTGATGAAAAATGAACTTAGGTATGAGTTAGACTAAATACATTTTCTCCATTGATGAGAGTAATTACCCCTTACATATAATTACACATGAGTAGGAAGAGGGATTGCAATCAAGTAAAAATGCTGAGATTACAAAATCAAATATGAGGTCCTGAGTGCTCAGTGTAGTCAAAAAAATGACAAACAGAGCAGCCATTCAAAAATCAGCTCTTCTCCCTTATGACATGAAAACTGTAACTCTGAGGATTCCTGTTCTCTCTGTTTACATGAAGCATGCCTGAGAATGCCCACTAAAGTCAAACACTAAAGAGATGCCTACCTCCTGAACCCTGATTAGACTTAGTTTCAATCTGTTCATTTCACTCATGACCAATGCACTTTTATGCATAAAGAGAACATCAGATGCCTCAGGAATTGAGAAGCAGAATACTTAGGGAGGTCAGAGACTTCTGAAATAAAATGGCAGTTGGACAGAGTTTTCAGGATTGCTAGCTTGAGCTTCAGTGTAAGATTCTAAATTTCACTTTGATGCCTAAATCCTATTCTGGACACTGACATCTGAAAATATAATTTTCTATCCACAAAATAGTGGATAGCAAACAGACACTATAAGGATGACAGCACTAAATTTAGTAAATGGGGGAAGGAACAGAAGTAGCTATGATATCTTTATTTAAAACCCCTTCTGTCTGTACAGCCAAATTGATTAATATATTTCTCAGGTGAGCTGGAAGCAAGAAATGTATGCACCTAAAATACAAATTAATGAGCACTGCATCATGGTTCTCTATGCCATATTGATTAATTATACTACATAACTGATGCAGATTTCATCACTATCTGATGGATTTTGGTAGGGACAGCAGTACTGAAAAGCTGCATTTTACAAATTTTATGAATGTTCTACAATTGCTTAAACTGTTAAAAGATTCCACAGGATGCTTTTTTTTTTTTCTGACAGATCTTGGGAAAAGTCTTCACCAATAATTAACAAGTTTTTGTGTGTCTTCATTGATTTATTTCAAGGTAGTATTTTCAAGTTTTAGTTAGGAGTTGTTAGTATTACAACTGATAAGTTAAAAATACTGTGAGATGTCTTCTAAGAGAAAACGAGCTCTTTGCCTAGATCTGTCAAATTGTTGACCTTAATTCTCTATAAAATGTATTTTATTCTAGACTGTTCCAGGGAAAATTAAACTTTTCAACAGAAGACACTTGAAAATCCTAAGGTTTTCTTGTGCTTTTTCTTAACATCCAGACTTCTTTACAGGGTCTCATCTTCAGAACCCCATAGAGCAGTCCGTAAAATGCACTACCACTTGAAAGTTAATTTTCGTTTCACTTGCCATGCAATTAGTGCTTTTTCAGACAGTAAATCAAAATTAATGCTTTGGTATTTTACTAGGAACTCCCCATTTGGCCAGTCAGCAGTCTACAGGCTGCTCATTAGTGAAATAAATAAAGGGATAAGATGAAAATGAGGTAATGCATGATGTAACAGGATCTTTGTTTAAATAAGATTTGTAACGACAATTTTCTGATCAACATAAACAAGAAATTTAAAAGACCATAGACAGTTCAATGAGCAAAATAATGGGAGAAATCTGAATTCCATACCATTCCAAGTATATCCCCCTGTGAAAAATACTACACACTGAAAGCAGTACAGCAAAATCCTTTTCTAGATCTGCATGGTAGCTCTCAGTTCTTTTACCTTATTCCCCTTCCAGTCTTATTCCCTACTCTGTACCTAGTTTGTTGATAGAGGAGCAGGAGTACTAACAGTCAGTTAACAGACAAAAATTTATCATTTTTACCGATTGTTCTATTTTTTTTCTCTAGTATGCAACAAATCCATGACTATCTGGTTGGTACTGAGTAGCACAGTAGTCATTTCTCGTTTCACAATGACGTATTTGGTTTAAGTTCCTCCTGCTCCAGCAAATCAATTCTGAATCACTTGAACTCAGATTCTGCTTCCTATCTAAGAGGGATTTAGGAAACATATAGCTTTTTTGATCAAATAAAACCAGCGATGGTGATGGACTTGCATTTAAATGCATGCATTCTCTCCAGTTGTGCCTTTAGAAAATATCCTAAACAAAAGGAGTTTAGAATACCAGATACATTCAAGACCAATGAAAATTCCTAGCCTGTTTGTTCAAACCTTTTTTCTGGTCTCTGACTGGCTGAGAAAGCTTCTCATTATACTACTGAGTAATGAGGGAGTCTTCAAAACAGTGCCTGAACTACATTCTGAAGGTGGCAAGCTGCAATAAATTTCACTGAATAGCTGAAAATGAGCCTCTAATGATTTGGAAATGTATTTTCCCATAGTAGGCTCTGTCTTTATTTGCTGCCACTGAACACAATCTGCACTTGTGGCAGCTGATACGAAAAGCAAGAATGTAGGAAAGAAAAGGATACATATGCAGAGGTTTTGTATTACAGAGCTACGGAGTAAATAGCTTCTTTCTCTGCTGTTTCAGTGAAATTACATTGAGGATACAGTATTTAGTCCTGGAGTGCTTACTAACACAAAAGAACTGAAAAAACAAAGGAAACCTAGGAAAAGATGAAAACTAAACATATGGAGAGACTGATTTAAAGACAATGATAGGATGAATGGACTACTATCAGTGTTAGAATTCTTGGAGCCGCTTAATTATATATCAGTCACAGGCAAAAATGGTCCACAAAATATGCTGACAAGTCCTCCTTTTTCCCCCTTTTCTGACTTGACAAGCAGATCATTATTTTGTTGAATGAATTTCCTATTCAAACTTATTTTCCAGATAAATTTAGTGGCTCATCCACAAGTACTTAGCTGTAAAGATTTGCTGTTTGAAATTCCAGCTGTGCTGTTCAGATTTGATAGGCTACAGCAAACACATGGCATGTGTATTTGTTCCCGGGAGGATGCATGCAACATCTCTGCTGGCAAGCTTGCCTACTAGAATATTTTTGGAAAGCAGGCACAAAAAGGGGCAATAGGAGTGCAGAACATTGTGTTCAGACATGCAGGGCATGTTTTCAGGGAATGGTTCTACTTCAGGACCCCATCTTCAAGAAAAAAAAAGAGTCTTTTAAGTCAGGGGAGTGTCAGCCAGGCAGCACACTAAGAACAGAAGTATCTGAATGCTAACCTGCTAAGGCCCATGTGGCCATGATGTAAAGTGCAACAGGTACTGGTCATAGAGTTACCAGCCATGTGGCAACTGAAATTGATGAAAGACAGTACACAAAAACCAATAATAGACACTAAATGTATTGAGATAAGGACTCATTTGCAGACTAGAAATAAAAAGTGAAAATAAGCAAAGGAAAACAAAACAAGATAGCAGGAAGAGCGTACAAATCTGCTATGTATTGGGCAATGGAATTAGCATTTTGAGCAAAAAAGATGGAAGTGCCATCACTTCAGAAGCTAAGAGTGGACACACATACTGCAAGGAAATATCCTTGTTTTCATCAGTGTGAGAGAGATGTGCAAGAGATAATGAAATATCTTTTTACCAGATTTGCATTCAAGTATAAAAGGAATCAATATTTACAGGTTTTGTTTTCAGGCTCCTTCTCCACCCTTGTTTCAAAGAGAGAGGAATCAGCATGCAGTGAGTGCATCTAAATGACTTGCAGCTCATTTCCATTTAGAATGTGTATTTAAATACTGATTTGACCTCTAGCTGTCTTTGGTGTTGGGTAATACATGTAAAATTGTCACCAAGAATTGTGTATGAAGCATAAGTTGAAAGGAACATGCCGTACCTTCTTGGCTTTTTTTGCCTGCTTGTTTTATTTTCTCCTTCAGGATGTCAAAAGAAGAGAGGATATAGGCAACAAATCAATAAGGCAAAGAAGAATTGGGATATTTACAGTAGAACATCAGGGAAAGGAAAGCTGGGTGCCTCTCATTTCATCATGTAAAAATGCACTTTATTATTACGTTCCTGGAACCTAGAATGCAATACTCTGGTGCTCAGATACCATGCTGATGAGTTTCAAATACTTGGCTTGATGAAGTAAATAGATTCTTAGGTAGCTCAGCTTTAAATTAAGTTTTATTGAAAAATTTAAAATTTACTACAAACAAATATGATGTGCTGTTTCTATTTTCACTATTTCTAATAAAGCTTTGGAAAAGGTCTTTTGTTTTCTTTAATGTTGACTGCCCCTGTGTTCTGGTTTTGTTTAGTGAAGGGGGACCTAAGTTGGTAGCTTCTGTAGGCAACTGCTAGAAGTTGCTCCCCTTTGTTCAGTGGACTTGGCCGGGCCTAGGGTGGACCCGCTGCTGGCCAAGGCCGAGCCAATCGGTAGCAGAATGTTCCATGATAACGCCTCTGCGATAACTTATTTAAGAAGGGGAAAACAGAAAAAAAAAAGGGAGAGAAGATGTGAAGCAGCTGAGCGGGGGCAGAGAGGGGGAGGCGCGAGCCTTGTGGGCCTTGCAGGCCTCACCCTCTGGCCTCCCGCCGGGCGGCTGACTGGGCCCAACACGGCCCGGCCCAGCTGCAAGAAGTGGAGAGGAGATGAGAAGTGAAGAAGATGTAAAAAGGATCCTGAGAGGCGTCTGCCAGCCTGTTGTGAGGAAGGGCTGCAGACACCAAGGTCAGTGAAGAAGGAGCGGGAGGAGTAATGTGGCTCCTGACCAAGATTCCCCTGCAGCCCGTGGTGATAACCATGGTGGAGCAGGTTGTCCCCCTGCAGCCCATGGAGGTCCACGGAGGGGCAGAGATTCACCTGCAGCCCGTGGAGGACTCCACGCTGGAGCAGGTGGAGGCCTGAAGGAGGCTGTGGCCCATGGCGGGCCCGCACTGGGGCAGCCGTTCTGGAGGGACTGCACTCCGTGGAAGAGATGACCCACGCTGGAGCAGTTTCAAAAAGGACTGTGGCCCGTGGGAGGGAACTCACAATGGAGCAGTGGAGGAATGCAAAGAGTTCTTTCCCCGATGATGAAGTAGCAGCGTGAAACAACACGTGATGAACTGACCACGACCTCCATTCCCTCTTCCTCCCTGTGCCACTCGGGGGAGGGGAAGATAGTAGAGATAATGTTAAGCCTGGGAAGAGGGAGGGGTGGGGGGGAGGTTATCTTGTTCCCTGTCTCATTCTCCTGCTAGTTTTAGAACTAAATTAGTATTTTTCCCCAAGTCGAGTCTGTTTTGCCCATAACTGTAACTTTAAGGTTTTCTCCCTGCCCTTATCTCAAACCTCGACCCGTTTTTCTTATATGATCTCCCCCTGTTCTCTCGGAGGGTGAGGGGAGAGAGAGAGAGACTGCGTAGTCTGGTCCCGATCAGGGCTGAACTACGACACCCTGTAATACTGGAAACCAGAACTTCACAGGAGGGAATAAGAACTGATTGTGCCCATGTATAATGAGTGAAATTCTGTGAGCGATCTACCTCATGCAAATAAATAGTATTTTTGGGGGTTTGGTTTGGTTTGGGTTTTTTACACTTTTTAAAACTCTCCTTACTTTAAATTCCTCCAGATAATTTTTTTTTATATGAGTCCTATGTCAAAGAAAGACGTATTCATAACTATCTTGCAGCATTGTGGTAAATATTTAACACTACCTTTGTGCTTCCCAGTGCTAAATACAGTATTGTGTAACATAGAAAAAAGGAGATACTCCCTTGTGTTTAGGTTCAAAATATTCCAAATCTAATGCAGATCACTCAGAATTTACAATATTCAATTTAAAATTTTAGTTGAGCCATAAAGGTTTTTTTGCCCACAGGAATCAACACCTTCATTTAAAAGTAGAACTAAGTTGCAAATCTTCCTATATGAGGCAAATCATTAACCTTTGCCAAATCATTACCTCCAGAGATAATTAACAGTGATCTTGCAGAAAACCGGACTAATAAAGTAAGCTCTTGAAAAATAGTGTGAAGAACAAATGTGGTCTGCCTCCCAGCTAAGGGACTCATGTCCCTGAAGAAATCAAGTTTCTATGGTCTTAAAAGAAAGGCAGGTGAAGCAAAAGAAGATTATTTTAATCTAATAAGCCCCCAAGCACTAGTAATCTTAAAATCAGCTATGATGTTAGAGTACACAATTTATCTTCATATCAAGTAAACTCCAGGTTACATTAATGAGACTATAATTCAATTAAACAATAATAAAACTTTTCACCAATTACTCAGTAACTAACCTGTCCTGAAGCTGATGAAATATGAATTTGCCTAGTTACATAAGAAAGTTAAAGACTTAATGTGGGAAGCCAATGCCCCTGTCTTGTCTATTGACTACAGCGCTTACTTCATCTGTTTTTCTCTCTTACTAATCTCTAAAATATGTATAAAAATAATGTATACAGGAGGATTGTGGAGCTAAATACGTAAGAGTAGAGTCCACCAGGTATAGCATACTTTATGTTCTCTCACCTTCTGACAGTTGCATGATCTTTATGAAGTTGTAGGAAATAAATCACTTATTTTATCACTCTATGTAAACCTTCTATGCCTTATTTATAAGAATCTAGTAATACGTCACATTGATTTGTGCTATAGCTCTATAAATAATCAAATAAAATAAAAAACTGTATATGCATCAGAATCAAGCAAATCAAAATTAATATTTGCTACTGTCACAAAGGCTTAGCCAACTAATTTTTTACAATAGATTAGGAGACCTGGTTTCAGAACAGTGTCACTGCCTTTTCCTCCTAATGAATTAACTCAAAGAATAGAAAGTATGGTATCAAGAAAGACCAACAGCCTATCTCATTTATTGTGGTATCTTGTGTTACTGCATCTGTCAGTTCCTGAAGGGAAAAATAAGTGGAAATTAGGCCATTCATACTAGATAGGTCAATACTTCTCATTAATTCCTCATTCTGTTATTGGACCCTTTGGGGAGCAGTATGAAACTTCTCACCTAGTCCATCTGCTTGATTAATCACTATCCTTCCTGTATTTGGAGTCAGCTACATTTTGAGTGCAAGGTTGACTGCAGCCAGGGGATTAGCTGAGCATCTATAGCATCTCTTCTTAATAGAGTGTGTAGCACAATGCTCTGAGGAGTATTAACGAGGCTAGGGAAGCAGCAGTCATCCTTTGCATGGGCTCATGCTTCAATGAACCCATGCCAACAGAGAATAGCAACAGCCAGTAATATGTTGTGCATGTATAGGAAACCAGGATTGTATTTTAACATAAAGGTAAGTGCTGAGGCCTCTGTCATTTCTGTTTTAAGAAGATAATCTTCAGCATGTATGAACAAGTCCATCTCTTGCACAATCAGAAACAGCAAATCTCATTTGTAAAACATGCACAAAATAATACTTTGCTAATGATCCAAGCCTAGGAAACATGTGTTCTCCACCTTTTCTGCCACTGACTCCTCTCTTTTGAGTAAGACCCTGGCATTTTTTTTTTCTCCATTTTGTGCATTGCTACCTCAGTAAGGTAGACATTTTCTAGGTTTGAGTTTCTTTCCTCCATTTCTTACAATAATAGTGAAATATATTTCTTTATGCCTCCTTTTGCATTGTTCGGTTGCTGGACCTCTCCAAAGATTTAAAAATACCTGGAAATGAGTACTTTACTACCACAATCTCTCTGCTAACAGAACAACAGTGACCATGGAGTCACTATTGAATCTGTTAAAAAAAACATTTGTGTAATCAATAGCTGCAGAATTTTCAAGCTCCTTAAATTGGGCTGAGTAGTTTTCTGTGAGTGTTTTGGTATTTGCTGTAGTTGCAAATCAGAAAACTACCAAAGTAGTTTGATAGATTTTTTTTTTGTTTGGGATTATTCACACATGCAGGGTCTTTAAACTGGAGCTTACTGAGGTGCTGACTAGCTAATTGTTCTGATAAGCTACATGAGATCTTTATTCGCAGACTGGATAAATGTTTACATACTTTTGGATCAAGACTTGCATTAACAAATCTAACTTCCATTTTCTTATAGAGCTTTTGCATTTAATGCTACAGTACCTTCATACCAGTCAGCTGAATCTCCAGGATATTCCCAGAAAGCTATGCAAGAGGTATGAGAGCATGTGAAAAGTAAGTGCATTCAAAATGCAATATCCTGTAATATTTTGCTCTTATGCATATCGTAGAACAGGATATAGTTGGGAAGAGAGTGGGGCAGCACCAGCAAAAAGAAGATGTCAAATGCTGGAGAGTCACATTGATGGACAGAAATAGAATGGCCTGACCTTAACAAATAACCCTAATGGTCAGATGGTAGATGCACATGCATACTGAGCTATTAAAGCTAGAGAAGAACATCTAAAGCAAATTTAAAGATCCAGGAGACTGGGTCTGAAAAACTTTAGTTGGTGGTAACCTGAAGAGGTGACCTCAAAACACACCAAATTTGCAACTGTTATGAATAATGTTCCATGTCTAGCCTCCGAGTCTAGCTCTCTGAGTTTTAAGTGTCTCTCACCTATTTATCTGCCAAATTATTTTACTCTACTCTCAGACTTCGATTCAATGGTACATCAACAGGTAATACATAATTAAGAGTGCAATCAATGTCAATACTGAGATAAATAAACTCATTAATGATAGAGTGGCTAATGGTATAAATAAGGGATTATGAAGGAAATTAATATATTCAATAGGATTTAAGAGATTATTACAGAAAAACAAGGCTGGAAGGAAGCTCCAGGGGCTAGTGATAACAAGAAGAATCCTGTCATGGTCACTGTTCAGCCTCCAATGAAAAGAAACTCGTTTTCTCTCTCACTAAATTCCATGAGAGTTTTTCAGGTAAATGTCTAATTCCATATTGTGATGACATGAGGATCTTCCAAATTCTCTCCAGAAAAAAAAGCTAAGATTTGCTGAGCTGAGAAAGATATAATTCCAGCCATTTGTTCACATTCTGATTAATTATTCATTTGGAACAGACCTCCCTTGACTTGTCGTGTTTAGCTCTGGTTAATTCTCTCATTACTAAGCCGTAATATTGAAGAAGTTCATCTCTCCTTTTTATATTTTTTTCCACAGTGTAGGACAGCTCCAACACAATAATGTGTTTGAGTCTCAGCACAAAACAAACTGATGTTTTAGGAAGTCACTAAGTATTGGAATGAGTAAAATTATTGGTATGAAATACGCAGAGATGAGGTTTGACATTTCCTTTTTTCTGTTTCCCACAAAGAATCACGCTGTACTCAGGAACACTTTTCCTAATCTAACTCTCATCCAGCCATCTAAGCTTCTAAGTGAAAATGCATGTTTTTACCAAATAACATTTCTCTGATTATGTTTCATCAAAAGCATCTTGAACTTCATTGCATCTATGTGTTACGAGCAGTCATCAGACTTGAAATATGTCTTCCCCAAACCACTAGAACCACTAATCATACCAGAGAAAGAACCTCCCTGAGTTTTTTAATTCAGTACCTTATGATGGTACTTTTACATGTCATCTGCAAAAATATATATTTTACTGTTTTACTGTATTTTTCTATTTCTAAAAAATAATGCCAGTTTTTAAAGTCTTAAAGTACATAGAATTATCTATCTGTTCTAACTAACCAGACCAACTCTGGGCTGATATTCTCATGAATAAACAAAGTAAGGAGAAAGTTATTCTCTCTATATTCAAAAATATAGTGTGATCTTCTTCAAAACAACCATGAAATGACCACGAAAGAGGCTTAAGAACAAAAAACAAATAGCACCACAGACAGGACTTCATTGGAACTAAATCGCTTCAGTTTACTAGAAACATCTGTAAAAATCCTAGCTGCCTGCTTTCCAAAGTAGCCTCTAAAAGAATCCTCCAGCAGGATCAGCACCTCTGCTCCATAATTCTCCCTCAATCTGCTCATACTAGGCACAAGGGAGACTGTTCTCCTTTCTGTTCCTGGCTCCACTGCTGGATGTGGCAACAGAAACAGAGGCCTAAGGTTTACTCCTTAGGTTACAGAAGGAGTTACAGAAACTTGAAGTTTATTGAGTGACAACTTCTTTCCTGGAGACATTAATTTAAACCACAAACTCATATGAAATATAGTAGTTCCTGAGTCTTCCAGGAACCACCCCTGCAATAAGTACAGGGTAGCTGAACTAACAGATAGAGTCACTGTATCATCAATAGAAAATCCCATTGACTTCAGATACTATCAGGGATATAGAAATGTTTAGCAGCCTCTGAGAGCTATTGCATTTTTTCATGGTGTTCTGTGATGGCTGCACTTGACCCCCTAACCAGACTGGTGGTGGTTTGGTGCAGGCTTCAGAGGAGGTAAAGGCTCAAGCGTACCTGGATCAAGAACTCTTCTAGTTTTAATCTGTTCTCTGAATACTCACAAAGGAGCAGAGTAACACAGTGAGCATTGATGCATGTGAGCTTGGATCACCAATCACGCGATTAACACACAAATAGCTTTTCCAAGACTCATTTATCAAGAAACAAAGTTGTGAGTATGAGTCATCTCACGCATACCTTTTACATTGCATGTAATTTGACTACAACTCAACCATTTTGTCCCATATATAGGACAGTCTAAGAGGGTCTTCTTTGAGCTCTCCCTGCTAGGCAGTGTGGCTGCATGGTGGTGATCTCCCCTTGAGCTGGTACACCTCTCAAGGTTACTCCTCAAGGCAGAGAGACCTATTACCAACAGCAGATCTTTGGTAAGCGATTGATGTAGTGCATAACCTTATAGTATGGTAACTGTGATTACATGTTGAATTGATAGTAATGAAATATTACTTTGTATAAGATAAACCTTTAAACATAAACCTTTGTCCAAGTCTGAAACTAAGACTGGACCTAGCCACACCTGAGCTCTATAAGGAGTTAAGAAAGCACAAGGATCCACTCTGAACCTTGTGTTTCAATGCAAGGGTCTTCCTTAGTCTTTGTTTTCTTCCATTAGACATAAAATGTTGTCCAAGTCCAGGACTGAGATTGGTCCTAGCTGCACCTAAGCCCCATAAGGAGTTAAGAAAGCAAGGGAGTCCACTCTGAACCTCATGACTTAGCAGTAGGGTCTTCCTTACCCTTTTGCATCTCCGTTCTCTATGTGAATCAGTCTAACTCGGTTCTAATTCAATTTTACTTTGTAGGTTTCTTCCTTGTAGTAATTAATAGTGAACCTTGCCAAAGTTGCAGTTTTACAACATCGTATTAAAACCACTTTTGCTAATACCTTTGACAATGGTTCTTTAAGCGATCTAAATCACCCATTCACGACAGGTTCCAAGTAGTTTGGCTTCAAGTAGAAAACTAAGTAAGTTGGGGAGTCTTTTTTCACTTACAAGACATCTCACAATTTTGGACATCATTGGGATTTCTTTGAAACTCCTATATTTGTAAGTATAGAAGGTGAAAATCAGTGAAATAACAATAGAAATAACAATAGAAATGAAACAAACAAGACACAAGGAAAGAAGCCTGGGTAAGGAGTTGGCTGGATGGCTGCACTCACAGAGTGGTGGTCAACGGCTCAATGTCCAAGTGGAGAGCGGTCACAAGTGGCGTCCCTCAGGGGTTCGTGTTGGGCCTGGCCCTGTTCAACATCTTTGTCGGCAACATGGACAGTGGGATAGAGTGCACCCTCAGCAAGTTCGCTGATGACACCAAGCTGTGTGGTGCCATTGACACGCTGGAGGGGAGGGATGCCATTCAGAGGGACCTGGACAGGCTGGAGAGGTGGGCGCATGCCAACCTCATGAAGTTCAACCAGGCCAAGTGCAAGGTCCTGCACCTGGGTCATGGCAATCCCAGGCACAAATACAGGCTGGGCGGAGAATGGATCGAGAGCAGCCCTGAG
>JAAGAY010148423.1:98869-122963 GCA_011801015.1 Ardeotis arabs
GGCTGTTCAGCCTGGAGAAGAGGAGGCTCCGGGGAGACCTGATAGCGGTCTTCCAGTACCTCAAGGGGGCCTACAAGAAAGATGGGGAGAGGCTGTTCAGTAGGGCCTGTTGTGATCGGACGAGGGGTAATGGTTTTAAAATAGAGGGGGGTAGATTTAGATTAGATATTAGGAAAAATTTTTTTACAATGAGGATGGTAGAACACTGGAACAGGTTGCCCAGAGAGGTGGTGGAAGCCCCATCCCTGGAAACGTTCAGGTTGGATGGGGCTCTGAGCAACCTGATCTAGTTGGGGATGTCCCTGCTCCTTGCAGGGGGGTTGGACTAGAAGACCTTTGAAGGTCCCTTCCAACCCTAACCATTCTATGATTATATGATTCTATGACAAGACAAGTAGTATGCAGTGTAAATCCAAAATAAGTACTTAGACTGCGGAAATGGATCAGATCCATCAACACGCAAACTTTGCTTTTGTTTAATTCAGCTCTTAACTTTTTGTAATTTGAGCCTCGATACTTAAATTCTGGTACAGATGCAGAGAAAATTTAATTAAATATCAAATGTACTTGATGAAAGGAAATAAGCCAAATCTTTCCAGTCCCTGAAGATTCAAGAGGAAAAAGCTGGGAGACTTATAAGGAAATTTATATTTAATGCTTGCACTGCCAGCTAACCACAGGATTAAACCATCCCCCTAACTGCTGCTGGGATGAGAAAAGGTAAAATACACATGTTAAATCACCAACATCAGTGTTCCAGAGTTAACAGTCAACAGGAAAAAATGATGTTCTACAAAATACACAAACCAGTGCCTCCACAGAATAACTCATCCTAAGCATTGCAGACAGGAACGTACTCGACAGAAGAAATGCACAATGCACACGATCAACCTAAAGATATACTCTACACACAAAAACCCCGCCTCTATCAAATAGACTACTTCTTTGAAGAAACTACTTGTTAGGCACATATAATTTTATTATAAGCCACATACTATCCTATCCAGGAACATATATAGAAAGTCAATCCTAAAAGTATAAACTATCCTGGAAGAAGGTCATAACTTGAATCTCTCTTTCAAATTCCCTTTTTTCCTCTTCAGATAAAGCTCTTCCTTTTCAAAATGCTAAGAAACAAAAATCCATGACTACTGGTACACACATGCCATGGTTTTAAATTGTAGTTTTAAATCCTCTACATGGGTCCATTTGCAGATACATGTGATACTGTACATATTGATGTGGAAAAATGAATTAGTTCCATCCTGATATTAAAGTGACAGGATATCATGTTTATCATCTACAAGAAAGGCATCATTAGCCAAATAAAAAATTCCTAAATTGACTGACCTGTACAGCTTTCTGTACCCAACAGTTTTCAGGGAGCAGCAAGGAAAGGTGAGCCAGCAGCCAAGCGTGATGGTAAAGTATGGAGGAGCAGCGTCCTAATCAGCAAGAAGGTATGATGCAGAGCAGGGATTTCAGGTCAGACACTGATTGAGAGACTGACCGGGGCAGACACAGTCCAGTGACCACCCAGCAAGTCTGCTGCAGTGAGGCAGGACTGAGGCCAAGCCAGGAAGCCAAACCAGTGGGTCTGGGCAGACTCACGGAGGTGGGACACTGGGCACAGACACAGCTGCCTCACAGCTGTGGTGTGGCACAGGCAGGGGCAGTGTGGAAGTCTCAGCTAAAAGCAGCTCCCAAGGGATAGGAGGGGCAGGCCTTCACTTCTAGGTCTATTCACAACAACTCTTGTCAGCAAAGGAGCCGATCTTGGAGTCAGCTGGCTGAACTCTGTACTTTCGCCAACTGAACTCCTAGAAGGGGGATGCTCTCCAGGATCTGGCAACAGTCTTACAAGAATCAATGTGAAGTGCTTTCTAAACTGTAAATGTCAATTGGTAACTATTTCTGACAGTTGGAGAAATGTCAAAGGCTGGATAACTGCAACTAAGGTCTCAATAATCAGAAGGGGAAATCCTGACCAGGAAGCCTCAGATATCCTCAATGAAACACTAGAACACCATGATGTAAAAATTTCTGAAGAAAAATGTGGAGCGTTTCAGGGAAGACAGATAGACTTTATTAGATAAAATTTCTGCTGCCTGTAAGTTTTTCTAAGTTGGTTGTTTAAAGCCAAATGAATTGATATTGTATATTTGGATTTTTCCACAGCATTTGATTTAGCATTGTAAGAATTTTTTTTACTTTCTAAACCTCCCTTTCAGAGGCAAACTTAACATTGTAAAGTCTTGCATGTGCACTTAAATGATCTTAAAGAAACAAATATAAGCAAATATCTTACCTCAGGACAGCTGGATTCACCTTTGACACCTTTAAGAGAGAGAAATGCAAAAAATGCACTTAGTGAGAAGACAGACATACATGAAGTACTTCAACTGAAGCTCTATGGTTAAAAATTTAAAAATACTTTTTTTCCACTTCTTTTTGAAAGATTATACATTTTCCTTTTTCACTTTCATTTATTTTGCAGTTTTTCAGATGGGCACATGATATAGTCACCTCAGTGTCACTCTAATACAAACTACAGTCTGGCAAGTGCTCATCACAGGCATGCAACAGTGACATTTGTTTTCAGCGTACTCCTTTGAGACATTTAGGCTGCAGCCACGTACAGTACAACACTATAATACATCCTATGTATATCATACCACTCAGAAAGCCTAGAATTTAAGCTAATGAGAGCAATTGCAGTAAATATTTTGCAGTAAACACATTTCCAGACTAGGAAATGGATAGCACTCTAGCGTGAGAAAGAGGTAAATAAAAAGCCATTCATTCAATCAATAAGTGAGTTCATGCAGGGGAGTTAAGCTGTGTCTCACCAGTGGTCTACCTAGTTCAATATCTTGCTTCTGGAAAGAGCCCACACTTGGTACTTCAAGAGAATGAAAAGCTATTGACAGAGCCCATCATTATATGACAGAAGATTCTTGTCCGACCTGTATAAACACCATACTTACAGGCGCGTGCTGATCTCAGCATGAGTGAAGGGCAAGGTTCAAAATGCTTCAGGAGTTACTTTTTCCAACTGAATGATGTTGTTCTACTGTCTGCTTTCTCTTTGTACTGTTTTTCAAATACTTATGAGCTCATTATATGAGGCATTACAGAAAATTACTGCAGCTCCTACTGAAAAAAAGCGGGGAGTGTCAGCAATTAGAAACTCTTAAAGCCTAGTCCCTCTTCTCTGCTTTTAGCCATATTGCTCTTGGCACGCAAGTTAGAACACTCTAAACTGCAAGACTGGTCTTGTCAACATATCAAACTAGAGTGCTAATCATTAATAACTCATTCTGAGGTAATATTGACAGCTGCTTTGCTTTATTATCAATGCCATCTGTGCCCAGCTCCCCATCTTCTCCTTTCTGCTACTTGTAAGCTTGCACTCCAAACGTTTTTCAGGCTGCAACAAGCAGAATGGAAATAACAGCTTGAGTTTCTTGAGAAATCTCACCAGCCAACTCGGGGAACCCAGAAGAGAAGGAATAATACAATTGTAGAGTCCCACTGAGTTTTCAGCATAAGTCAGCTTTACGACTAACATGCTGCCAGATGCCGTTTCCTAGTAGTGACCACCTCCACTGTTTCCAGAAACCAATCTCATATGTGTAAGATGATCAACTGATCTGATTCTATCTTGAGTAGCATTGATTAGCAGATAACAGTATCTGTAGCATTTCTGAGTCTCCTTATTATAGTAATAGTGCTATTGCTTTGATCACAAACTTCTCTCACCACTCACTCAAGACAAATATTCTAAAAAGGTATCTCCTAGCCTTCTGCTGTGCCACTTGAAGATTTTTCATTTGTGAGCTTCCAAGGTGTTTGCACTTCAGTACAGAATTGATAATGAGAAAAACACTTGTCCTTGCTAGCTACACTGCATTCCTGTGAGCAAAACAAAAAAGCATCTTCAGAGGTAAACTTAGCATAACTCATCAAAGACAAGTCAATTTTAAACAGACACCTAACTAGCAAAATTATTTTTAAAACTCTAAAGAAAAATTACTGAGAGTGTTCATCTAAGCCCCTCTTGTGGATCAGCTGGATTGTGATAAAAATGCTGAGATAAAATGTATAATTAGACAGCTACTTGATTGCTCTGTGCTAATATTTCTGGAAGAAAAAGGGAAAACCAAAGATTTTCAAAAGAGCCCTAGAAAAACTTTTCAGTGTGGATGACTTTTTAAAGTACATGCATTTTTTATTTTTCAATAATGCTATTTTGGGCAAAGGTGGAACAAACCCAGAGGCCCACCGTTTCCCTTGGAAAAAGAAAACTGTCTTGTTTCTAAGTGAATTTGATCACTTGCAATTTTTAATTCAGAGGAAAGAAAATGATAAATTGTGCTTTCTTCATATGAGCTCATTCTGAATGCAAAAATTCAAATGCAAATTCAGTCCAAAGCAGAAAGGTCTGGAACAGATGGCAGAAAGATTCCTGAATGTCAGTTGAAAAGAGGCTGTCAGTGTCAGACAATGATACCTTCAGCAAATAATAAAGGAAAAGCTCTACAATGAAGGAGGAGTTCAGGTAGCTTGTTAAGAGCATTTGTCAGGAAAAGAAGGGAGTGAATGCTTCCTGGCTGAAGAAGATACACCTCTAATGATCCAAGGAAGGGACTGGGAGCTCAGAAAGCTTGTCTACTTTTCCCATCCTCATCACTGATCTAATAAAATACACTATCTCTGCAGAACTCACGTCTATTATATATCTAGACAATCATAGGTTCAGCAACCTTACTACTACCATGCAAGAGACACAGTTCAGCATGAGGAGAGGGGCTTCAAAAGGACGATTAGAGGCTGCCACTTCAAGGTAAGGGTTTGATAGGCCTATGGTGGCCAGGCTGAAATAGATGATGAAGGACAGGAATTACTGAAAGCTCAGTGTATGCAATTATCTCACATGGATGACGGGTCAGGGCTTGATAACATGCTGGCAAATTCAACATCAATGTTGGTTGTTTTTTTTTTGCTTGAGTAGTGGAGGTTGGCATCTGTGGTCTTCAGTTCCCAATGAATGACCATGGTTTCTGTGTAGTTAGTGTATTGTTCACTGTGCTTCCTCAGCACACTTGACCCTTGACTGTATCCATTACTAGTCAGCAGAAAGAAAACTGATCACAGTAACACTGCCTCCTATGGCATCACACACTCAGCCTCAATAGAAACAGGACCTGCTAGAGGGATATAATGTTTTGAAAGCTGGATTTTGTCTCTCCATCTGTCTGCAACAAGACCGAATCCTGCAAAATCAATGTCTATTTCATGTTACCCAGGCTCTCTGGACCACAATAGGAGACATCATAAAGAGAGGACACAGAAGGAGAAGCCAGGCTGAGTAGAGCTAACAGCCTACCAGGGTACAAAGCGTGCCCGGGAGCTACCTCGGTCCGACACTGATTTGGGATTCTGCAGGAGACTGCAGCTGCTTCTGAACAGCATGAGACCTGACAGGTCCACTTTGAAAAAGGAGTAGAAGAAAGGCTCTTTTTTTGTTTGGTCATTACTCTGTCTGTCAAGCTGTAAAACACCACTCCTCTAGATCATGTTTTCAATACCACACACAAAGTCATCAATAGTTCCTGTTAGTTTTTATAGGTTAAGCACAGGGAACATTTGATCTTATCTCTCAATTCTCCATCCCTTTTTGCCACTCACAGCATTAAAAAATTTAAAAGCCAGCTCAGTCTTTCTCCAGCAACTAAAAGCATGAAAACAAATCTAATTGATGATTTCTATAATAATGAAACCACTTGGGAATAAGGACTGAAAAATCTTTCATTAAGTAGAATTCTAATTAAGATAGTGATTTACATGTTAATGACCAGGTGGAAATCTTTAGGATTGGTCTTTTTTTAAAAATATATATATTGTTTTTATTATTTTTTATTGCTATAATTGCTTTGGTCTATTTTAAATAAAAGGAGCTTTATTTATAAATTCTAGTAGCCCCTGATGTGCAAACATTTAGTTACATTTCCACTATGCTATCCCTTTACTTCATGACATTTGCAGTCTCAGACAGAATGATTATCCTCTACCTTCAGGCACAATTTTAATGTCAAAATAAAAGGCTTTAGCAATAGTCTTCAGAACTTTAAATGTGGATCTAGGCTTTTGAAATCATACTGGATGCCATGTATGGAAAAGAAAGTGTTGACTATGTCTGTATCTAGTATAGCCCAAATGGCGTGTTAAGTATGTTTTCACTGAACTTGAAATTTGCCAAAGCACAGACTGACATAAGGTCCAACATCAGGTGTCAAATAGAAGAACTGCAAAGATGGAGAAGGGATTTTCTTTTTCTTCTCATTTTAATAAAAGCCCCAAAGCTCTTTGACCTAATAGAATGTCCACCTCAGAAACAGCAACTGAAAGAATTTCCAGTTTTTGCTGGAGGACATCTGAAGTCAGTGAAAGGCAGTCTGTCTTGGTTAACGAAATACAGATAAAGTATCAACTGAATCATCTCCAAGTCACTATGAGGAATCTCTTCCCTGCATAGAGGAGGGCTTTTTAATGTAAAGAAAAGCTGAATGTAGGCAAATTGACCTTGTAGCAATACATGATAGACCTGATATGTATTAGACCTGGCCCGTCCCAGAGAACTCCCCAGACTTGACATTTTGCATGTCTACTGTCTTAGAGGCTACTTAAACCTGGCCTGTGCTCAGAATGCTTGGAAACTCCTCTTCTTCTTGTAGCAGCTGATGCTTGGGACTCCCAGAGGAAAGCACTCAGTGCCATCTGGCCTGCTGGCCATCAGCCACGTAACACCTCTACGAGAGCAGATGGATTAGACGGAAGCTGCTCATCTCGGCAGAGTCCTGAAGCTTACGCGTATAGCAGCCAAGAGCACCCCTGAGTGGTGTGCCCTGGGAGTTTGTTCTGGCTTGCTCAAGAGGCAGCCCTAACAGCACACCCAGCAACAAATTCAGCAACAAATTATATGGATGGTTGGTCAAAATGACTGTGCCTTTGGCCTTAGGGCCAGCAGTTCAGTGACTCAAGCTGCAAAGAAGGCATGCCAAATTCTCTCATTCTCCCAGCAGTTTTGGACTTGCTGAAATCTCCTGGGCTGTGTCATGTAGGCAAATGAAATTATTATAATGGTAGAAAATAGGTCTGGAAGGGACCCCAAAAAGGGAACTAATCCAAGGCAGGACCAACTCATGTTTGCAATTATAAAGATTTCACAGTCATTTTTCCAGTGCTTTCCTCTCCGTTACTGTTACAAATAGAAAGGCTCTCCTACTGCCTACGTGCTTTGTCCCTTCTCACCATAAATGTTGCTAGTCATCAGCTGACTGGTTTTTTAAAACTCTAAGTTTTTTAATTTTCCCAAGTAAACTTTCTTTCCACTAGAACCTTTTGGTCAAGAGACTGAACAGGGCAAGAAAGGGTAAATCCACTCCACCTTTAAGAGCTCTAGATGGATCTCATGAGGAGGGACAAGGTGAATAACCAAAGGTCAGCTATCACATTTTTTTTTGTGCCTAAGCTGTAATAAACATAGCTGTGGAATTACAGCTGTGGCATAAAAATCCTCCCTACATTGTACACAGCTCTGTTGCATCCAAGAATCCTAATGGCTCGCTATTTGTCCCTGTTAGCCAGTACACCTCGGAGTTGTAACTCATCTTGCAAAACCTTTGAAATTCCTTATCTAGAAAAGGTTTTATAACCATCTTTCACATAGTCTGTGCTACTAATATGTCTATCACAGAACTGCTATTTAAAAATAAGCCTAATGCAAATTTTCATGTTTTGCATTATATTGTGAGATACTGTTTAGAAAAAAAAAAAAAAAAAAAAAAAGAGGCTATAAAGGACAAGATGTATGGTAAGTTATTAGCTTATAGGTTTTGGCTTTTAAATCTTGTATGTCTGTATGTATGTAGTGAAAATATGTTGATATATCTATCTAAAAACCCATATCTTTATCTCTCATTCCAACTTCTTAAGCTGGTTTAGTAAAAAGACTCATTATTAGCAATATCCACAACACTAAGCCCACTGAAATCTGAAAAGTAGTGAATGGCAAGCTTTGGTTTCTGTTCACTCTTAGGAAAATGTAAAAGTCAATATCACCTAAGATTGAAATGATTTATTTATTTAAACTTGCAAGTCAGTAAAATATTTGGGAAAGAAAAAATTCACCTACATTTCCTTTAACTGACACCTCTGCCAGTGTATTCAGGCTAAGTATGCCAGAACCACCTAATGTTTCGGTGGTGAATCCTCTACTTAGTTTCTTGATCCTGACCTATTTCACCCATTGCTTGTGACTCCTTCCTTACACTCCTTCAGTTGAAAAATCAGTCTTGCCTGCCTTGTCAATGTACATGTACCAACTGTGCCAATGCAATTCCAATCTGTAACTTATATTTTCAGTTTCAAAAGCATTAGCTGCTGTCCCTCACAAATGCCTGTCCCAAGTCTGGTATCACTTACTGATCACTTTGAAGTCTA
This sequence comes from Ardeotis arabs, assembly GCA_011801015.1. Classification (NCBI taxonomy): domain Eukaryota; kingdom Metazoa; phylum Chordata; class Aves; order Otidiformes; family Otididae; genus Ardeotis; species Ardeotis arabs. The sequence continues at coordinate 107,375 of JAAGAY010148423.1, forward strand.
CCAAAATGTGCAGTAAGTGCTCTGGTCCAATGTTACGTCTTTCAGCTACCCCTTTTATTCATTTTAAGGGCTTTAACTGTTGAAATTTGATAAATCATAATACATTGCTGCTGAATACCCACCTCTTCCATGTGCTGGAGGAAAGCACTCTACAGAAGAGTCATCATAACAAAATGTGTATCTGTGTCTCAGAGAGTCTAGTTCAGTCTGGAGTATTAGCTTACACTATTAGGGAAAGTCTGTTGCTTTCCTCTCAGTAGTAGTAGCAGCAAAACGAACTGGATGAGTAGCTCATGGAATACAACATTTAATGCAAATGTAGTGTGACATACTTAGAACTGACCAGAAGCAGCAGCAGCACACATTTTATTCACATTACCCCCTTACAACTTCATCCTCAAGAAATTAGTATAACAGAGTAATTAACTATCTAGGACCAAATTCACATTCAAGCTTCTGTTTAGTGGAAATATATAGTGAAAGGAAATATATTAACCATTTTTCATTTAGGAACAGACACTGTACACAGAAATCTGGAAAAATTACTACATGAAACCAGTTCCATGCCAAGATCTTCCACCTATTTACACTGGCATAATGGCCTTTCTGGTCAGGATGCCAAGTCTGCTATAATCAGCAGAGTTAAGGACTTCAAAAGATTGGGCCTTAATTGCTGCGAATTTATTTAATGCCAAGGGGGAAACACAGGCATCAGGATTTGGGCCTTTGCCCCAAAAGAGCAGTACAAATAACATCCATACTCATTAGACAATTGACAGGAGAGTGCTGAGAACTGGGCGGTACGGCAGCTTGCCTGCAAATTTGATGAACTAAAAAAAAATAATGAGCTTTGGGTTCAAAAGGTTTCCTTTAATGTGCATCAAGCATTTTCATGAAACACAAGTAACTACACAAATTTGCTATTTAGCAATAATGGGTCATGTCAGAGCTGGCTATCTCTTGATCTCCTGTTGAGATGAGAGCATGCACCACGCACCGGTCTTCTGCCAACATGAAATAAGTGTTAGCAGATTTACCCTTAATGAGCTCATCACACTGAAGTACCAGTTAAAGGGAGTATGTCACAGATTATGTTTGTTTGGTTGCCCTGATGTGTCTTACTTGTTAATTCAACATGTGAGTGTGGTGTTGCAGATGGGAAGCACTCCAAATTTGCTGTGCCTGACCACCCTCTGCAGGGACATTTATAAGCTTTCTCTCTGCCTGAACCTGGAGTAAATCATCACAACTCCAGCGTCAACAGTCAAACTAATTTAATCTGGGCCTGCTTTGGGTCTGGCCCTGCACATGTGCATTTTCTCCTCTCACCATCTTTTGTGACCTCTTTTTCTACTCCCAAAAAAAAAAAAAAAGAAAGTTAACCAAAGTTTAGGGTAAGGGTACATTTTCCAGCTCTATTATACCAGTACTTTGAGATCATCTTTCTGTTTATGCATTTACCCTTCTTTTGCATATTGGTATCTTGTAGAAGCCTCAGTCATACAACCCGTTTGGATTCAAAGATGATTAGAGCATGAGAGGAAGATTAGGAATGAGAGAGGACAGCCCTGTGATGAAGGGATACCACCAAATCTGCTGAAAGACCCACACTATGTTCTCTTCAATATACATGAGAAATCTGGGATCAGTCAGTGGGTATTACTACAGCATATAATAGCACATACAGCCACATTAGCAGATATTAATGTATAGAAAACATCATAACCCTTCATTTCCTCCCTCCTCAATGAACCCATGCCTACCCACCTTGTGCTGTAATGCCTTTCTGCACTACCGAACATCCTTTATGTGAAAGTAGGGGACTTGCTAGAGGAAGAAGATCTTCAAGCCCCAGAGGCATTTTGTATTTTATTTGGTGTGGTAACTAGGTGGACTTTTTACTCCGTGATTCAATTTCTCTGTTAGAAAATGCTTGAGATTTCATGTGAAGCCTTAATCCTTTTCTCCTGTATGGGAAGACAGTATGCAGTGCCATATTAGGAAGGAAAGACATATTTTAAGATAAAATAACCTTATATAACCATTTAAATACCAGTATTTTAATTTTCTTGCACCTCCATCATCTCTCCTGCTATTCTTTTAACATCAATTTCACTTTAAATATTCTGCCTTGGATTTCATAGAAGCAGCAGTATGTGATAATGCTTTATGAACATTTAACAGCAAATGCTATTTTCACTGAAATAAATTTTGCATCATAGCCCATTTGGCACTTCAAGGCAATGCAACATTTGAAATTGCAAAAGCTTTAGTAGGGCATTTAGATTACACAGTAGAATCTTCTCCTTGTCAGGATATGCTTAAATGGTGACTTTAATGGTGAAGATAACTAAAAGGGCACCTATTCCTCCCTTCTCTTTAGTTTTGTTCATAGAGCTATTTGGGAAACCACATTAAAAACTGATTCTTTGAAATAATTCAGCTTAAAGATAACCTTTTCTTTTTTTTTTGCTGAAGAGGGGCTGAACGCAGAACACAGTGGTGTAAGCCCGCTAACAGTTGTACCAGCACAAAGAAGGGAGAACACAGTGTTGTGTGAGAGCACTAACAAGCAACAGAGAGCAAGAGCTCCTTAGGCCATTTTCAGTGCTGGTAGCCAGTGTCTTGGTACTATCAATGACTAGTCCTTGTGATTCAATGTATATTTTGGTCAATGATCACCAATGATCCCTTGTGATTCTAAAAGTGTACATGGATTTTTCATCAACTTGGACTAAATTATACTCCACAAGAGACAATTATTTGGAATGCAGGTAAAGCATAAGAAAATACTACATAGTAATAGTGTCAAAGCTGCCTTCCTTTTGAAAGCAAGGAATTTAAGGTCAAAATGAATTGACATTACTGGTAAATTATAAACTCCACCCCAACAGCAAAAGCATTTCACTGATGGAAAGAGAGTCGATACACAACAGCACACCTGTGGAGCAGGTTATAGTGGCCACACAAGACAGAGTTCAGTAATAGTAAGAGTAGATCAATGAGAACATAAACACTCTCACTTGAAAGTACCAGTTGTAAATAAAAGCTGTTTTGAGCACAAGCTTTTAGTCATGAGGAAGCTGTACTGGCAATACCACTTACCAGGTGTTGCCACTGCTTCAAACAAGATGGCTGGATCCAAGTGTCTGCATGCAGTCTTCATTTTAGACACAGCACGAGATTTCATTATCCACCTCCATAGTCTTCATCATGGCTATGTCTCTAAGTATTTTCATCCTTTCCTGCACCGGAGCTGATTGGCTTGGCTCTCAGAAGGCAGCTATCAGTTTGCTCTTACCAAAAATGCTCTGCCCTTCTGCTTCAGACACCACAGCACGGTTCCTGTCATTACCTCACCTCTTTCCAGATGTCTTCGCTCTTCTGTGTTTATATTTTGCTTAATTGCATGGGCTGAATTAAAACAAAAGCATCCACTGCTTTCTTCCCCTCTGTATACCTAACAGAAATACAAGCGTTACTGCAATACAAGCATGGAGGTTAAGTCTGTGTTTAACAAATAACTCTGCCGAAACTTGAGGTTTTTCTTCTATCCTTACTCATGTACAAATGAAAGGGAATTTGGCCAGTGTAGGAGTAAAAACTGAGGATTAAATTCTGCTTCATTCACTCAGTGCAGCACTTGGCTCTGCCAATAGTTCCATTTATTTTGAGCTATTACTCAAGAGTACAAGAATATAGGACTCTGGATGCAGAAAATGGCAGATCGGGTTCACAACATATGAAGTTCCATCAAGATCCATGAGAAATAAAGATTGTTGAGAAATACTGGGTATTATCTTTTCATTCGTTTTATGCTTTAGCATCCCCAAATTGCCTCAGATTACATAGTTTTCAATGTATTTACTTAAGGCAGTAACACTTGGAAGTATTTTTGCAAAGTTACATCCTCCTTAGCTTTTGGATACTTGTTACCTAAATCAATATCTAAGTATTTAATCCTATAATCAAAGCCTTAGGCCTTCTTGCTGTCTTTTATCTGTAATGATATCTCAAGATCGTCTCCTTTTTTAAATTGCTCTAAAGGTCTTAGGGGAGACATCATCCCGCTCCTTTCAATGCCCTTAATTTCTACACAAACTCTGTCAGAAGTTATGCTCTTTCTTTTTATTGACTCATTAATCAGCCCTCTCCAGTAGACATGATCCTTTCTTCTGCTTTATTTTGTTTCTTGCTTTTGGCAGCTCCTGTATTCTGTTAAGTCCCTTGATGTTTTCCAGGCTTGTCTGTGATGCTATATGAATACTGTATACCCCTTGGAAACAAGTAACCACTTAATTCTGCAGTTTTGTGCTATACGCTTCAAGAATTTGTCTGGAATATATTTACCTTGTACTTTGAAATCCCACAAGTTTATAAGATACAATCTTGAAGGTAGAGTACAACAAACTGAACACAAGAAAAATTTCCCATATAAGAAAAGATCAGGACTCGGGACTGGGATTTAGAAGATCTGGGATTACTTCCTGACTCACAAATTCTGCATGTGATCATCAGTTAAAGCTAGGTCATCATAAAACAGAAGTCTCTAGAGGGATAATGAAGCTCTGCCTCCACCTCTCCCCTCTTCAAATCATTGACTTGGAGATGAATTGGAGAGACTCTGTATGCCCTAGGGTGTCAATATATTGGCAGGACGTTTGAACACTTGGATGTTTGAACACATTAGTCCTTGTGTGCTTCAGAAAGTGTAGCCTAGGTCTATACACTGACTGTACTTGCAAGTTTGCTATCTGCACTTGTAGCCTGTTAGAACTTCCCTAACCCAACAGTGAGACATAACATATATTGTCTTTTTATCTTTATTACTTGCCTTCAATGTCTCTTTTTCTTCTGTTCTTAATCTTGACAATTGAGATTATCACTTACTTTGGGCACAAAATGTCTAATTAGACAAGAGTTAGGGTATGCATGTAAGTATACATCTTGTTCAAACAGATAAATGCCATATACTCCGCACAAATTCAGTGACCACTTTCACTATGAAAAATCCAGATTGCCTTCACCTTTTAAGATATTCAGTACAAATCTATAGCCTTTTATGTTAAACAGTATTTTTGTTATGAAGATTCATCACCTTTGTTTAAACAGAAGTATCAGGAGAACCTTTGGCTTTTTAAATTTCTCCAGTATTGGGGGGGATGAAATCCCAAAATGTTTTCAATTCACCTTACAAATAAAATGAATCTATAAAATTATGCCCCTGCTACAGCTTTCTTAGCTGACATCAGTCAACTTCTTGGGGTCTTTAGCAGCCACTCCATGGCATCTTTTGGGAATTTTCCTGATAGTTATAGAGTGTATTAATATTCAAATTCGTTAAACATTCTTAGAGCTGTGCTGATACCAAAAGGATTACTTACAGTCTAAACAGAAATGGAGTAACAAATGCAGACTAACCTGGAGAGGCCCCACGACACCAACATGGCAGGAGACACTCAAACAATGAATACACCTGCACTACCGATCTCTTGGTAATATGCATTAATATTAAAAAAAAAGTAAAACCAGAGTCTCCTTAGCCATTTCCTCATTCTGGTGAGTGGGGAATAGGGTTGAGAAATAGATACTAAACAAGTCATTTGAGGCATCTCAATGGCTGTCGAGGTCCTTTGTGACTAAAGCATTGCACCTGTGCCTTAGGGGACTTCCTCTTGGTGCCCATCAGAGACTCCACCACAGTGTGCCCCGATACCAAGGACACAGATTTAAAGCAGGCAGCAGAATATGAGTTACTGGAATTCATTTCACTAATTGACTTAATTTAAATTGATTAATTTAATTTATTGATTGTTTTAATTAATTTAAATGTCATTAATCACTTTACTTAATTTCTCTAATGACACAGTCACAGTGGGAGCCAAAACAGCAAAAAGCAAACAGAGGCAATCTGGAGATTCAAGTTAAATGTGAGGCAGTTAAAGCTAAATTAATGGTGTAAACACGGCACATTACTGTATTGCAAGGTCACGGCTACCCAGTCAAACCAGGATTGCATCTACCTTAGATACTTCCAGCACTTTGTGAGGGGAAGTGTTCTGAGGGGGTGAGAACCTGCTGCTATGCAGACACACGTTATGACAGAATTTAACCAATATATTCAAAACAAGAAATGCACGTTCCAGCACCAAGTACAGCTTCATCCAGGAAGGGAAGAACTGAAACATCTACAGGATGGTTTAGCTCACTGACTGCCTGCCTGGCCTCCCTGGCCCATCCCCATGGCTCTGCCATCCCAGGGCTGTGTCATAACCCCATTCTCCTTGCTGGACCTGATCCTAATTTGCTAATTAGCATTCCCAGCTCAACCTTGGACCCGTCTCCTAACCATGGACCTCCATGATGGCCTGGACTCTGGGCTGACCCTGGCTGCCATCCCCAGGGTTGCTGCCTGATGGCTTGTGTGGTGCCAAAGCTGAACGAGAGGAACAAGGGAGGTTACTTTCTAGCTGCAGCCTCTCACAGAGGCTGATCAGGATAGTCCCAGCTTGCCTAGGATGAAGCCTCACTTTCCCGGAGCAGTGGGATGATAGTTTCTCCACGGAGGCTTCAAGAGCCTGTGGTGGGTACAGCCTGCGTTCTGCCACAGTGGGGTGCAGAGCAGCAGCCACAGACACCTGCCAGGATCCAGCTCCAGCAGTCTTGCTACGTGTCACACCAGGGATGTGCAGGTGGTAAAGAGGTAGGGAGATATCTGGACATAGTCACATCAGCGGGCACTGAAGATATGCTGAGACTTCATAATTCAGTTTTATAACACTTCTGGGTGTTTATCCTTTAACAAGTCTATATAGGTTTTCCCAGTCCTAGTCTTCCAGTAACTAGGTAACACGTACTCGTTTGCTGATGTGTGTACCTTTGAGATCCCAGCAAATCCAGGCCAGGACTGTAGATTTAAACTAAGTTTTTGAGGAAGTTTGTTCATTTTCCCTAATAGGATGCCATCCCCATCAAGATTTGCTAAGCCTTTTTCTTCCTCTCACCTGTCATCTGAGTAACACATATGAGCAAACCCATAGTTATGATCTAGGTGGTACTGTTGCTCTGCCTTCAACTGAGGGATCACAGGCAACAGAGTGGAAGTTGGGAGAAAAGTCTATGCCAAATCTGTTAAGATAGATCCAAACTCAGTTTTCTTCAGATACTTCAATTCCCAAAGAACTGTACATTCACATTGTCTGTTCCAGCTTACTTCTGTGACCTGGTCTGTGCTCCTCTGTTATTCCCACCACCCGGTAAGTAGAGCTGCTTGTTTAGTTCTGCCTTGTATGTTTTACTTCAGAGTCTCCATTCTATGCAACAAGCTACTGGAGCTGACTTTTAGGATACCAATATGCCCACTAAAACATTTTTAAAAGATGTACGGATCATATCTGCCAGAGCAACTTGGTAATTGATTTGATTTAAAGTCCAAGTCTCGGCACAGAGTTGCTCCATCTCTCTCCTCACAAAAGTCATTGTCTAGTAAAATACAGACAATTACAACTGGATTTTTTTAATACATGATACTCTTTTCTCCGGCTCCCGCCACATCTCTGTCTTTTGATTGCCTTTACTAAATCAATCATATCATCTTAATATCTTATGGATACCATCAAATCCCCATCATCTCAGAAGTCCGGTAGTCTGACTTCGAACACACAAAGAGCAGATCTCTTAGGATGGTGCCATCATTCTTCAGCATAGAATCACACTTCAAAGCTTTGGACACAACTACAAGGATTTTCCTTCTAAAGCAGACATCCACAAATGTCATGCTAAACACAGGACTGTGTTTTCCATGTAATTTTTCACTCAGTTGGATTGAATTCCACTTCTGCCTTGTGGGTTGAAAACAGACCAGGAGCTACACTGCTCTGAAAAGTTGACTAGTTGGTTCTTGTGTGGCCTATACCCTCACACTAACTTTAATCGTTTAAATAACTATGTAGTAGTTTTCTGCACTTCAGTGAAGCATACAAAACAGAACCTTATTACTTTGTAATCTAATTTGACAGTTCCACAGCAAAATAATAGCTAAAGTCCTTTTTATCCCTCCCTTCCCCTTCCCCCCTTTTTTTTGGTCAAAACTAAACTACTTGGTTTAACTTGAAATTTTATGGGGGATAGCCAGCTGGAAATAGACATTTGCATTTTCTTTAATTGTAACTAAACCTAGAAAATGTGTAGAGTCATATTTGTCAGAAGTAGAAACATATCTTAATTATTCCAAAGTTAAAAGAAGGTTAACATTTGGAAAACCAAGGAACAACTTCAGCATCTAGGTAAGTCACAGGCTTGGTTAGTCAACACTTCTGTACATAGCATTAGTGATCTGGATAACACTGTATTCTGTCTTTTTAAAATGACAATGAAATTGCAGTTGACAAAGTACGTAGGTAGTGGGAGCTTTAAATCTCACTTGTAACAAAACTGAAGTCAAAGAACTGAGATATTTAACTTTGAAGACATCAAACTCTGTTCAGATATAATTCTGATGAGTGCATATTGCCAGGATCCAGAGTGAATAGCGTGAAGGAAGCGAGGAGCAGCTCCAAGCTCCATGAGGGCTTAAATTCTCCAGAACTGGAGAATACTGGGAAATATCCAAACAGCTTTGTGTGCTGTACCTGAGAGGAATACAGGATAATAAAAAACAACATTCTGCATATCTTGTACTTGCAATGACTGATCCTTGAGTCATAGAATCATAGAATCATAGAATGGTTAGGGTTGGAAGGGACCTTCAAAGGTCATCTAGTCCAACCCCCCCTGCAAGGAGCAGGGACATCCCCCACTAGATCAGGTTGCTCAGAGCCCCATCCAGCCTGGCCTTGAATGTTTCCAGGGATGGGGCATCCACCACCTCTCTGGGCAACCTGTTCCAGTGATCTACAACTCTCATGGTGAAAAATTTTTTCCTAATGTCCAATCTAAATCTACCCCCCTCTATTTTAAAACCATTACCCCTCGTCCTATCACAACAGGCCCTACTGAACAGCCTCTCCCCGTCTTTCTTGTAGGCCCCCTTGAGGTACTGGAAGACCGCTATCAGGTCTCCCCGGAGCCTCCTCTTCTCCACGCTGAACAGCCCCAACTGTCTCAGCCTTTCTTCATAGGAGAGGTGCTCCATCCCTCTTATCATCTTCGTGGCCCTCCTCTGGACCTTCTCCAGCTGGTCCATGTCCTTCTTATGTTGGGGGCTCCAGAACTGGACACAGTACTCCAGGTGGGGTCTCACCAGGGCAGAGTAGAGGGGGAGAATCACCTCCCTCGACCTGCTGGCCACGCTCCTCTTGATGTAGCCCAGGATGCCGTTGGCCTTCTGGGCCGCAAGGGCACATTGCCGGCTCATGTTGAGCTTCTCGTCCACCAGCACTCCCAAGTCCTTTTCCTCAGGGCTGCTCTCCATCCATTCTCCGCCCAGCCTGTATTTGTGCCTGGGATTGCCACGTCCCATGTGCAGGACCTTGCACTTGGCCTGGTTGAACTGCATGAGGTTGGCACGGGCCCACCTCTCCAGCCTGTCCAGGTCCCTCTGGATGGCATCCCTCCCCTCCAGCGTGTTGACGGCACCACACAGCTTGGTGTCATTGGCGAACTTGCTGAGGGTGCACTCTATCCCACTGTCCATGTCGCCGACAAAGATGTTGAACAGAGTCCTTTGATATGGTTTAGCAGCTTCAGTTAACTCAAACTAAGTAGGCTATTTATGAAATCCTAATACAGAAACATGAATTCCAGGCAAAATGAAACACAGAGGCTACAAAAACAGCATGACAGTATGGGGATTTTGCAACTGAGAGGAAGCCAAGGAATAGATCTTGTTATTTCTGGGATTCGACACTAAGGAAAGATCAGCTCACAATAGAAATCACACACCAACAAAATCCCAAATGAGGCACAATCAACAATTGACAAAGAAATGGGAATTTATCCAGCACAGACAGCCGCTCAGCCCCATAAAACAGTGTGTTAGGATACAGTAGCATTCTAGTAATGTAAACATGAAAAGAACTTTGAAACAGAGATCAAGCGAGAAGCACAGCACAGCACAATGAACTGCAGATATTACTTGCGAAGACCAAGGTTTTATTTTCCATTGGAAAGAAGAATATCACTTTTAGCATTGAATCGCTGTTAAGTTGGCTATCTCACTAGAAAGTAGAAATCCAAAGCAATTAAGAAAATGTCCTAGGATATTTCCGTTAAATATAAGTAGTCAAATTCAGTCTTTTTAAATAATTTGTATTTTGTCATGTGCTTAAAAATCAAGCTCTTGTTAAAGATCTCCACTGTAATTCTCTAAGGTTTTAAAGGAATTAATTTCTGGGAGGCAAGTACAGGTGCACAATTTGAAAAAAAAAATCTTTATTATTGTATCTTGCAACATTGTATCAAAAAAGTATCTTGATTATTATATCTTGAAACATTACATCCAATCTATCACAATGAATAAAATAATCTATAAGTTAACAGCATACCAGTTGGATCTTTAAGGAACCAGGTGAAGAATCTACAAACACAGCTGAAAAACTGTGTGGCATGTTTCATCAGGATTGCTCATGAATATTTATATCACATATTTAGACTAACGTAAAAGGCCACTGTCAAGCAGAAATCGTGAGTCAGATCCCAAGAGCCCATTGAAAGTTTCAAGCTGCTTTTTCATCTTTGATACTGTTTACTTTGCACCTTTCAGTCATCTTGAAATACAACATTAGGCTCATCTTGCTCTGCCCACAGTACAGATGGCCAGAACCAGCACCTAAAATTCAAATTACTTTTGGTAGACATGGCATGCATTAGAGGTGATTAGGGCCTTCTTTTGCTGCAGTAATTATAATTCTGATATGCCAGAAAAGTCTATTGCTTTTAAAATAATTTTTATTTCTAAGAAAAATAATCCCCACTCAATGATTTACTGGTTTCTTAAACACTTCCTTCTTGACTTACCCTATTTTACAGCATTCACCCCCAAAAATGGTGTTGATTATGAGTACTGAAGTATGGGAGGTGTTACAAAAACAGAGCTCAGGTCTTGTGTCATTGTCCCAGAGATACTTGGCAGGAAAGATACTTGTGAAGTGATGCACAGCTGCAGGGAATCAAGCTGGGTAGATTGCAAATCTGGACATAACCCCACTGACATCATTAAACAAACAAATCCTTTTCCCCTATATGGGCAGAGATAATTCTGGAGCAGAGAAGATGAAAAGTTCAGAGACAGATCAAGAAGACAAAAACTAGTCCTTACTGCTATAGAGGGAGCAACTCAAAGGCTCTCCTGTATGGGTACAGCGAATCACTGGCAGAGCTTCTATTACTGCCTCATTCAAAACCCTGTTTATGACAAAAGATCACCAGCTGGTCCTCTTTATCTGATGAATAATGCGGTGGCAAGCAGTGGGAATATCCAATCAGATGATTATATGGAAACTGTTTTGATCAGGACAGTAAACACACACTAGCCAGTCTCCATGGAGGGACTCCCTGACATTGTTGTTTCATAAGCTGATAGCTGCTGGCTGCCTTTCCATCTTCTGCTTTATCTTCTACTGTTACCTTTAAGAAAAGAAGGTTAGCTCCTCACTTCCTTTTTGCCACAATGATAGAGATTAAGTATAGATAAGAAAGACAATTAAAATGGATCTGTCACACATTTGTTATTCTGATGTGTCATGCTGTATCCCTTCTCTGCAGAAAGCTAACACTCTACCACAGTAATCTAAATTCCTTACTGTAAACAGCTTGTAGCTAATTCGGTGATTTTCATTACGTGTACCTCTGAATATAGCAGAGATGAATGTATATTAAACTAGAAAAACTGGCAGCTGCTTGGGCCTGGAGAAAACCACTGCTTTCTTAATTCAACACCTCACATGGCCACATGGCTGTAACAGTCACAAGCATTATAAAAAAAAAAAAAAATCATGGCTTAAATCCAATCAAGGTAGCTGCCGTGTCCCCCAGGCACCTTCTAGCCAAAGTACGTCCGAGCAATCTATTTTTAAATCACAGCACTTTTTTTACCTCTCCCTGACAAAAGACATTTTGTGCCATTCAGTTTCCCCATAGGATCAGCCAGCAAACAAGCTCAAATGAAATCTAAATCTGCTCCAATTATTCTATGCAATTTGGAAGCCACGGAATACCCTTCAGGTGGAGACCAAAAATTATGAGGTAAAGCAGGTGCTTCACCATGATCCAAGCCTTGCTGTACAGAGGACAGAAGTATAGCCAGGCCTTGAGAAAAGAGATGATAGTGAATAAAAGAGGTGATAGAGCAATGAAGGAGCAGGAGCCTCTCCTTGGATGTTGCATCTCTTCTAAGGATTTCCCATATGTGCCACATAATTAACGGCTACTGTTGTTCACGCTGCATTTGTATTTCCTTGATGAAAGACAAAGAAAAGCAGAAAGGACAGTGTTTCGTAGTTGCTCCAATGTGAGAGACTATGCAAAAATGCAATGTCCCAGTCAATTTGTAGCTCCTGCCTCTTCAGAATCACACTGAAAGTGTCTCTGCTGTCAGTTCCATGTGCCAAAAATTATTATTCATTTGGCTTTCCTGAAAATCTGTAATACACATTATTGTGGCTGAGCCCCAATAGAATCAAGGAAGGACCAAAAGGGAAAAAAATACACAGTTAAGTGTTTAGGATTCAGTGTTGCTATAAATCTTCCTAACTTATATTGCTTTTCTGAGCAAACTTTGAAAATCCAACATCCAAAATTCACATGCTAAAGTTCTACTTCATTTCTCACATTTCCTTTTTCCTAATAATGACATTGAAGGAAAGTAGCACCCTATGAATCAGCTGCAGTGCCAAAAAGTACAGAACAACTGTTGGCATTTTTACATTTCATTTATATGAAATGAAATGACAAATGCTTTCATGCAAAGTTCTACAAGGGAGAAATTGCATGTAGATATATCCAAGACCATCTTCTAAGTTACAACGGCCTCATTGGTTCAAGGAATAGACTTCTTTATTATCTGATTTTGATTCACAAACAGAAAAACAAAAAGACTGGTTTTGTTTGGGTTTTTTGCTGAGTGTTTTTTACTGTATACAAACTTGATGCAATTTCTTTGCCAAAACCCAGTTATGAAGAAAGGTAGCTGCTGAACAAGCAGCATAGAACAGATAGATAGAAGTTAGAGAGAGGCACAAATCTGACACAAGTTTGTTATCTAAACTATTTTGCACAGTTCTGTAGAAGTACACTGAACAGCAGTGAGTTCCATCATCTGGGCCACTGTAAAGATGATGCCAAAAATATAATCTTCAATTTTTTTATCTCTGAATTATTTAGTTCCATGGATTAACAACCCTAGAAAGCAATAGCTTCTGTATATTGCAGAGTATACTGCAGGATATCACCAGCCAGATGCAATGTAGGGGAATCTCTTTCCTGGCCTATGAGCAAGCACAGATTCCTACTTGGAGATAACATTACATGCCAATAAACAGAATAATCTCTTGGGTTTAATCTAAACATTTCTTTCAAAATACTCAAATGATCCATTTGATCCCTCTCAACACTAATATTGATCTAAACAGATAACTCAAAGGGGAAAGGTTCCATAAATCTCAGACACAGACCTGCCTATTTTTCAGTCAAAAGCACTCTGACATACTAGTGTGGAGTGTTTTTCTGTATTAAATGATGAAACATGATGTGTTTCTCTTGGCAAATGATGGCTTGTACCCATCTGGCAAAACATGAATCACAGTCAGAAACATAGCTTAACTCATGTTATAAATTCAGGGCAAGTCAAAGCTACAGAATTAAATTAAGCTTTCAGATTTCCTCTGGTTGATCTCATCTGCTAGGGTTCAGGGTGTAAGTTCAAGCCCACATTTACTATAGGTTGGCTTAAACACTACTAGTAAACATCGTTGCACTCTTGATTTCTAACCAGTTAGTAGAGATGAGTCACTACAGGAAGCAGAATGGAAAAATCATTGACTCTGAGTCTATGTAGTATGAAAACCCTCAATTGTTTCTATAAAGCCAAAACTGGCTATAGAATAAGAGAATAATGTTTCCGTGTTATCTATGGGTTTTATGGCTTGCAGTTAGATCCAAATGTGAAAATAAATTAGTTTAAATGGAGAGATACTGTGCAGGTTCCCAGTGGCTTTTTGATGAGGGTTTAATCAGAAGGAGTTGGCTGCCACAACACATATCTGAGACAAGTAGCAGCTGACCAGTATCTTCTTCAGCTATTTTGAGCATGTAATGGGTTTGTGGTATGTTTTAAAAGACTTAATCTCATAAAAAGATAAATCTTTTTTTCCTCTATACTATCTCCCTGGTTATTTCCATAAACGATGATATAGCAAAACCTGCTTTTATTTGCCACTAGAAGTGGCAGGCTGATTTATATCAGAGAAAGATCTGGCTTTATCCAATAAATTTATCCCCTGAGTAACATCAAAGACTTTGAAAACACTGTGTTAAGGAAAAAAAAAAAAATGGCCTATCATCATAATATATCATTTGCCTTCTGTCTTAAATATAAATTTAATTTCAGTTCAGTTGGAAAACTATGATATTGATGCAAAAGATAATAGACTATTATTGGCCTGTATATCCACTTTGGGACTTATTTTTAAATTTTAAAAAGTATTCCTCATTCAAGAAGTGCAAGGAAATATAGATGTTAGAAGTTAAATACTTTTTGTTTGGGTTATGTGTATTAGCACCACTTAGCAATGACATATAGTCAAACAGTATTTATTACATTTATTACACAGTAATTACACATTCATAGATGTTTTCAGGGTGTTTTGGAGAGGATATCTTGCTCTTATTTAGAGCAGACACTAATACTTTGGTCGACAGCAGGAGATGCAAAAAAAAGGGAACTGGAGCATGCTAGTCAAGTTCTGAGCTTCCTTGACTGGAAGACTCGGGCTGAAACTATATTCTACCCTTATCCCTACATAAATGGAACAACTATTGAACACAGTTTGACAGCCAGTGATCTTTTAAAGAAATGACAAGCCTAAAATGAAGTAAGTACAGAGACGGTTTACCTTTGCATATTTAATAGGATATTTCCTCCAACTTAAAGTAAGCCTTAACTGACAATAGGATTAACCCAATTTAAAAAAGGATCAGGACTGAGCCTTCAAAGTCTAAAATCAATAATTTGGAAGCCCCAAAGAGTTCTGCGTATCAGGACAGGAAGAGAAACTTTGGTGCAGCCAGAATTCAGAGACCGATGACGTTCAGAAGCTAACCAGTGATAAATAAACATTTATATGTTGAACTAATCCCAAAAGCTAAAATTCAGAAAAAAAAAAAACATTCATAGCCTTGAACATAAAAAGAAGTTTGACTCCACAGGACTTTGCCATTGGGACTTTTACATCCAGATTGACTGCAACCTCTAGGTCCAGAGAAGTTAAGTATACTCATAGAATCATAGAATCATAGAATGATTAGAGTTGGAAGGCACCATCAAAGGTCATCTAGTCCAACCCCCCTGCAAGGAGCAGGGACATCCCCCACTAGATCAGGTTGATCAGAGCCTCATCCAACCTGGCCTTGAATGTTTCCAGGGATGGGGCAT
>JAAGAY010148424.1:0-46048 GCA_011801015.1 Ardeotis arabs
GGTGGGGGAGGGGGTGGGCACAGGGCAGGAAATCAAGCTTCAGCACTAAAACAAGAGATTACATTTCCTCTGTCTAGTTTAGGGCAACCTTCGCAACCATTCAACCCCTTCACTAGTATAAATCTTCCTGTTGAATAACAGTACTTCAAAATAATTAAAGAATTTTCTCAGTGTTTGGGAAAGACTGAAAAGCAGATGTTATTAGATACAGATTGCCCAAATTCCCATAAAGGCTTAGTTACAGATCATGTCTCTTGTATGTTAAGTGCAACACCATACTGCTGTTCACATGGGGATGCTCTCAACAGACCCTGCTGTGGTAGTCTGAGGAGCTCATCCTCCTCAAGTTAGATCCATCCAGCATCAGGTTGGTGTTCTTCTAGACTGTCAATACACTGACCATTCCTTCCCTTCAGTACTAACATAACTTGCTAGCTGAAAATACACCTTGGAGTACTTGCACCAATATCTGTGTCCACATGGAGGACAGGAACATTACTACTACAGACAGAAAAGAGCAGTGCCTCTTCTTGCTTTAAGAACCTGGTCCTGTGCACCAGAGTCCCAAAGCAGCGCAGTTAACCTGAAGAAAACTGAGTGTAAACTGAGTGTGTACTGCTGGAGAGGTCTGTGCGTTATTTATACGGATGCACTGCTAAGGCGCTTTGCACTTTCTCCAGGTAACAGCAAGAGATAATATGAAAAAGGAAGAAAAGGGAACAGGTAGGTGAAGTGGTCTTAAAGGGCTACTTCATTGTCTTGATTTCTGTTCTCTGGCTTCCCAGCACACTTCTTCCCACCTGCTGGGCAATGGGCAAGCATGTGAACAGAGCAGGGCAACAATATCTGTGAACAGGGATATCTGATGGCTGCTGACCATGTTGTCACATAGCTGTGCCTTTGCTGTGAGGAAAGGTGTTGGGACAGCACACTTTCATGCCCACATCTTGTCTCAATGGCAAAGTACAACTGTTCTGAAGCAGCGTTTTGTTGAGTAGACAACAGCTGCTGCTTTCCTAAGCAGCTGGTTGGCTCAAGTCAGAACAAGCACTCAGACTTGAGATACTGCCATCTCTGCAGTAAGCTGTCTCTGCCCCACCAGCAAATCCCCTTTGCCATACACATATGCTCAGTCCAGTTCAGATATAGTTCAGTTATGTTTCAGTTGCACTTGCTAAAACAGATGAACTACAAGGAAAGGACCTCCTGAGACATAATAGTTTATGCTTATTAAATTCTGGCTGTCTGGTGCCAAGTTATGCAAGCTGTCACACAAACCTTCTGCCAGTGTAAACCAAAAATGCATCTAAGGACTAACTCAGGTAGTATTTGCCTCTAAAAAGGCATGTTTAGAACAGAAAGGTTCAGAGAGTAAGAAAAAAAAAAAAACAACACAACCCCACACTCACAGCAAAGGGTCTTTATTTAAAATCCCTTGAAAGGGTCTTTTATTGCACCATCCTTAACACTGAAACTAAATTAGATGGGGAAGGTAACTTTGTTTATAGATGTTTGTCACAGATCAGCCTGGACCTCCTCCACATATAGCTTAGTGCTACCAGGTCAGCATGAAAAAAGCTAGGGCAAGATCTTCAGTTAATAGATGAGTCACACCAATTTTTCATCAGCTGAGGATCTCACACCACACAAACATAAGCAAAGCATGGTACAAGTGTAAAAACTGTAACTTGAACCAAAAACACATCTCAAACAGGACAACCACTATTTGATAAAATACAGTGACACTAAAAAAAACACCCTAGGGTTGGAAGTAAAGAATGCTGTAGTTTGAAGCCACAAAGAAATTTAGCAGAGGAGGTAGAATATGTTGTTCAATTTGACAAAGAGAAAATTAAATATTTTTTTGCATCTGTTTCCTATGAAAGAGACTGTCTACAAAAATTTAACTCCCATAGTTTTTTTTTTTTAAAAAAAAGTCAGTCAAGTAGTGCTCTGTCCTCCTATCTGCATAAAAATGAGCTTTGATTCAACATCAATAGTATTTCAAAGCAATCACCTTTTATTACATCCTGACTACATTGAAAACTGCCAGATCCTACTGTGTTTCAGAATGAGCATTCCAGTTCCTTGGCAGCTGTTTATTTATTTAGCTCACAGGAATGCTGTAAAAATTAGGTAATAAGTGTTCATAACACACACTGAAGTTGAAATGTATTATTGCTAGAGAAGGCTCCAAAGCTGAATATTAACTTGAGAGATACAGGGGGTCAGACCTAAATTAGGCACTCTGGCCTCAGTACCAAGTCGGACACAGAAGTGGATGGAGTTTTTTCCAACTGTTGCAATTTCATAATAGCCACTCTCATGAGAGCTCAGCCCCATGGACATCCCCTGAGAAAACTGAACTTTTCACCAGATAAAAGCAGTACAAGTTTTCTAGGGGACTACTAACACCAAGCTCAACATGGAAAGTCTCTGCCCTCACTCTTTCAACCAATCTCAGACTGTAGCTTAAATAAAGCATGCACAGTCTTCCACAAATCAGGCGACTTCTTCAGATTCTGAGATTAGAAGTCACCAAGAACAAATACAGAAATTTTGTCAGAATGGAAAACAGAAAATAAATGTAAATTGAAGTTAACACTGAGCATAAGTTTTTGGTAACATAATGCAGGTATTAGCAAGTTGTACTAACCAGGTTGTATACAAAAAGATAGAGATATTGGGAGATAAGGGTGTAATTGTTTACTTCTGGTTCAAAATAAAAGTTAGTATTGACAGACCAGGCTGAAGAGTGTTAGGAAACTGAAGAAAGTACCCAGAACATATTAATACTGTCCTGCTTCTGCAGCACTTGCCAATATTACTTATACTGTGACAAGCAAAATAAGCAATTCTTGTTTTCTTTTTCACTGTGTCTTTATCTATACAAGTTAAAAGCAAGATAAAGACAGTGCCTTTAAGGTATAGTGATTTGGTATCTGTTGGAATAGCTGTGTTGCTAATTGTAGATATGGGCACTGTTGGCTTCCCTGCATGCAGCCAAACCATTAGCTGGCATCATGAGGACAGCTAGTCTCAAAGTAACCAAACTGCCAATGCAGCCCTTCACCAGTGCAGACCAACGATGACATCTCTGTGATTCTCCTTAAGTGTTTTTAAACAGTGTTCATACAGCCTTCTCTGATAAGATTCTCAGAATGTTCTTCTGAAGCTCCTATCACCTAGCATAGTGCAGACACCACAGCAAGGCCAGACTTAACACTACATAGGTTTCTTTCAAATTCCACTTTCAAAGGGATTTCAGTCCTTCTCTCCCACATCCATACACACCTAGAATCCAAGCTGGCATAATTCTAAACCTCACTCTTCAAAAGCACCTCAGTAGAAGAGAAGTTCAGACCAAAACCAAGCATCAAAGCCCAGTTCTGCAGAAACAGAAGACGGCAACACACATTATGCGGTATCTATTTACCCATCTCAACCTCTAAGCAAAGTCATGTAATGACAATGCTGTTACAGACTTTTAAAGAAGTTTCTGGAAGTCCATGGACAGTCCCATAGGAAACAACTATGATTTTCCTGGCAACAGGCTTAGTGCTGCAGCAGACCTTTGTGCCTAAACCTCTATCAATATGATTTTATTACTTTAATCTCATCTTTGGCTTCAAAATATCAAGAAAAACAGAAGCAGAAAGTGGCAACTGTGCAAATGTGTAACTTGGCAAATATCATGTCACCTCACTAATAAAAAACTGCATAGCTAACTGCCCAACATGTCACTTGAGACTGCCACAAGCAGTCTTCTCTACCTTTGCCTATCCCTTTACTATCAGCCTCCCAGTTTCATTCTGGGACCAAAAAAAATAATGGACCCATTCGACTCACAGAGACTTTGTCCACTATCTGTAGTAAGTGACTTGAAGTGCCCTTCCAAGAATGATTTGGAAATGTTTTTCTAGAAGATCTCCAGTTGCCTGCACAATTTCCATTCACTTATTAAAAAAAAATCTAAAGGCAGCTTTCAACAGGTCTGTGCCTGTTCAGAGATCCACCAATTTGAACAAAAAACTAATTTGGCCAATGTGGGAAAACTGCCATGTGTACCTGAATCTCCTAACTGCCCGATTAACACGGCACACTACAAAACTTTGTGCAATCCAAGCACCCCATATGGGCAGCTTGTTCCACTTGCTCCATCCCAACAGATTGCATATGACCAAAGCAGACATCACATTGGTTCCCACGCAGTCCCAGGCTCCCCTTCCTGGCTGGGATGCTTTGGGCTGGGAGGTAGCAGCAGCCTGGAATGCCCTGGGTAGTTCTGCTGAGAGTTAATGCAAAATAACCAACCTGTATTGAAAACAAAAGTAAAGTAGCCTTCCTACCCACCCCCATGAGTCAAGATTTCTCTACTGATACCACAGGGCTGTGATCTTGGCAACATCTTCCCTGGCCTAAAGGAAAGACAAAGAACTGTGCATCACTATGAAGCACAGTATCAGAGAATCCAGTTTAATACTTGCATGCAACCGTGCAATGGCAGAAATGTCACCTTGCCACCACTGGTGTCTGCAGGTGTTTCCAGTGGTGAAGGCCACCTGGACATAGAGTTTGTTAGTCCTCATTCTAGCCTGGCTGGTTTTTGTTAGGATCCTTCTGAAGGGAAGTGAGGGAAGAAATCAGCTTATTTAAGGAGAGCTAGGCAGTTTTAAGAATCAATTTGAATGTTTAGTTTGAGGGTGTGCGGTCATCTTTGTTAGGGAGAAGACACTGGAGGGAGTTAGCCATCACCTAATGTCATCTGGCAGATCATGTACAACATCCTGTTCCCCTGAGCACCCTGATAATCACACAGCAGGGCACACCACCAGAAAGCCTTTCCCAAGGCTGCTCTTCAGCCCAAGCCCTCCATCATCCTTTACCTGTTAAAATAAAAGAAGCACTATTAGCACTGCAGACAGGCTGCAAACTTCTTCATTCCCAACATCTGTCTGTGTAGTAGGATGCAACATTGGCAGAGGATGTCATCCTGCTAATGTTTCTCCCATGTTACAAGCAATACTAATCTAGTAAAAAACTAGGAAAGGTAGGGCACACGGAATAATATACTAAGATCTGATATATTTTCCTAGATGATGTTTATTTCTCTCTGCCTATTTCATTGCTTCATTTTTGTTTAGTTGGGTTGGTTTTAAGAAAAATACAAACATGCCCTCACTGAAAACTAAGAGCAATGAAGTAAATACCAGCTAGACTGACTTATATGTGCAACTGTTAGCAACAACCAAAGAAGGCAGCTTTCATTTTACCTGTTAATTTATGCCACTGCAGAACAAAATACTTGGGAACCACACAGAGCAAAGGAAGAAATAAAGAAAGTGTGCCTCAGAGCCAACAGCAAGCTGTACCTCTAGCTTTCAGAACAGGAACAAAGCTTATTTATTGCTAACACTTTATCCTCTGCTAAAATGGCATTGAGACCAGTTGTAAATCCACTGCCTGCAAGCAGTGAGCCAAACCTACTGCAGGCGGCAATCCCAGCAGCCATGTAATGCTCTTGGAAGTGCCGTCACCAAGGTCTTTGACTCTGTTCTGATTTGCACTCTGCCTTATCATGAGTGCTGAAGACCTTGGCGGCATTGCTGGACGGAGATGTAACAAGTGCTGGGAAGGAGAAGGCACCTGCCCGCAAAATTGATTATGCATGATATAGGTATGTGTGTGCTGGCACATAGGTTTCACTGTTCAGGGCTTGCTGAAAGTGGTCATAGAACAGCAGCACCCCTACAGCATGACAGCTGCCTGTGCTAAACTCCCTCACACCATCAGTTAGTACCCCATCCTGGCCCAAAAAGGTGCTACATAAAGCAAGGGCGGGCTGTTCCCTACCGATAACAGCTTCCCCTCTCTCCTCCAGAGCGCTCTTCTGGAGCTCTGAGCAGCAAAGAGCAGAAGAGACTCCTCAAACTCCTGGACAAACAGCCTTGTTATGAGTGATCATTTCCTATCTCATCAAGAAGTGACTGAGGTAAAGCTTGTTGGCAGAGCACACAGCACTGTTTGAACCAAATCTTAGTGTCCTACCTTGTCTTTAACCAAGATGCTGACTTGCAGGCACCTGTGTAAGCACTCTGCCATCTGCAAGTCTCTTCTCCCCAGGGTTCAGCACACACCTGATTTCAGATCAGACAATGCTAACAGTCACATCTTGAACATTAGTTTGTGAGGGTTGTTTTAAGGAAGCTTGAAGTGAAAGGACCTTGGCAAATGCTCTGTAAACAGATTCAAACATCTGAAGCCGAAAACAGACATGCACGCTCTGTACGACTAGCACTAGAACAAAGTCTACACCACAACTCCAATCTGTATGCTAGTAATGCAAGGTCACCTCCTGAAGCCTGTTTCAAAGCCAGCAGTGGGAAGCTTGTGTGGAAGTAGGACATCACACCAGTGTGAGACAGGAGGAAGGAGCTGCAGGAACTCCAGCAAAGCCCACATCACACAATAGAAGCATATAGTCACTCCCACTGGGGAAACATGAGCTGCAAAGCTGCATCTGTCTGCACCACTTATTCACATGGCTTCAGATGCAGGCCAGAGCTGGAACAGACTAAGTACTACAAATCTTTTCAATTATTATCTCATCAGCTAATTAGCCCTCCTGCTATTTGGTGAAATCCATGTATAAAGGCAGCAGTTTCAGGTTTGGAGATGTGCTTACATCTCACATCCACTCTACTATCTTCTCAGGTCCCCAGAGTAAGAAATAGCCCAGAGAGGAAAGGATTTAAGCATCTTGCACCTCATTGTCAGCAGCAGCTGAAGGGCTGACCTATAGTTCCCTTCCTTACACAGGATCTGAGTACTGCTAAGCATAAATACACAAGTACTTGTAAGATCAGAGGATGCTGTTTTACTCATGCTGTCAGAAAAAGAATCAGGCAGCCAAGGAGTAGGCAGCAGGGACCCCCAAGCTGGAGGCTTTGTAAATGAGCACATCATGAAAAGGACAAACTGGCTTTGTTCCCTACAAGCCCTATCAACAATGGGCAGTCTGTTATTCTAATGACACAGAGGCTTGATTTCTTATTACACATTTGAAATATCAAATATCATGTTTTTATAATATAATTACTAGTCTGAGGCTTATTTCTGCAGTTAGTCCGCTAGACTTTATGGTATAGAGAAACATAAGCCTTCTGATTTTTGACTTGTACAATACTGCCTATGCAAAATGCTTCTTGGAATCACTCCTCCCCCTCAAACATTCCCAGCAATGACAGCTTCAGCTTATGGCTTTGATAGTTTTCTTGTAAGTGTCCAAGTCTGACATTCACTTCATGTTTCAACACAAAACACAGTATCTACTCTCTTTGGAAGATATGCTGATACTACTGTGGGTACACAGTGTAAAACAACAACATCTGCCATTCTGACAGAAAGGACTTGTTCCCATAAGACCACTAAGCTAAACCAAGGGTTTGAAGAGCTCCATTAAAAACAATATTAAATCTGTCCTTGGGAAATAGTCATCTTAGCTCATTTTGGCTGTGCTCATTGTGTATCCATCTCTGCACAAACAGTTCACCCTGCATCCTCTCGTACTTAAAATTGCTACAGATTCAAGTAAAATGCTACTTACCAGTTCTCAGTAAAAAGAAGGGAGCCTGGTAATATGCATATTGAGCCTAGCAAGGAAAAGTGTCCCTTATATATAAGGCCAAGTGTGAACTAATGCTGAAAGTAAGTCAGTAGATCACTAACACCTGCAGACCTGATCACATCAGGAATCTGCACAGCCCTGAAGGGGAGAGAGGATTATATACTCAAGACAAGTCCCTCGCACTGTTTTCATTTGTACATACAGCCAGCACACATCTGCCAACCTGTCACTAACTATACAGATTATTTAAAACTGTCCTGCAACCTTCTGAGCAACACAGAAAACGATGCAAACCATCTCTGCTTTAAAAGTGTGCTCAGGACTCATCAGACACAAAACTATTCACACCACACCAGGTCAGATATTTTATTTCCTGCAGCCTGCCTGAGCCACACTAATGGAAAGCTAGGAAGAACCACAACTGTAAAACCACGGACACCTTTCACAAAACACTAAAACACCAGCCACATTAAAAGAGCTCCACGTGCCTGGACAGAGGCTGTGGGTGAAGACACTCAATGGCTATGTTCCTTGCTCTATTTCCCTGCTGCATTTCTCTCTAAACCGTTACTTTCCATCACTTCCAATAGAGGCATGCAGTACTAATACAGCAGCCAAGAGAAATAATCTTCAAGAGAAGAGTACCTCAAAAAACTGTAACAAGCTGCTATGTGAGAGAGACCTAGCCACAATGAGAGACCTGTCGATTTCCTAAGACTGGGCAGAGCTGTTTCATGTCCCAGCTTTGCTGCAAGCTTCTCATGTGATCTCACACTAGCCACTTTATCTGCACAGGACAGGAAGGCACACCAGACCTTCCCACACAAACTAAAAATGGAAGGATTCTCAGTTTTCACAGCAAATGGGGCTGTGCAAGCCCCCAGAACAAACCATTTTCTTTTGGATCCTGCCATTCAAAATCCTGCCAGACAATACCAGAGGATAAAATATCCTATACCACACAGTTGCAGAGAAACAAAAAACAAAACAAGAAGGAAAACTGAGACTTCATTGTCAGATAATAATCAGCTTTGAGTTTGTAAACTGGAAGCCAACATCAGCTTTTCCTCATCTGCATCCTTCCAGCACACTTCCCTCTGGAGCTCAGGAGGTAGAGAGTACAAAAAACTGTAGCCGTATTACATTCACTGCTCCACTGACAAAACAGCAAAATAACTAGTGCTTTCCAAAAACACACACTACTTAGACTCCTTTGAGAAAGTCAGCATTTTAACTGACTTCAGTGAGCTGAGGATTGTAGTTTCACATCCAAAACAGCTGCTATTCTTGGCATTACAGACCACTGCCTTTCTCTTACACTGAAGAAGCTAAAGAGTACACAAAGCTCTGACACAGGAGAGGCTTAAGGTACTTCCGCAGGATTGGAAAGGGTTTGACAAGCTGTAAATTATAACCATACAGCTTCCCATTATGGCACATTTTAGAAATTTACACACATGCAGAATTAGCCAGACCAGAAATGCCAGATGTAGGAGACTCTCTCTACCACGTCGTTACCTAAGCCAGAGGAATTTCCCAACTTGCGCAGTTTTCCCAGGACCTTCTGGACATCCTTTATACTTGTGTCCTGTTGGCTGTACAAGAGTAACCTCTTGGCATCTGAGAACAGGCGGGAAACACTGGTGATGGGAAAACACAAAAACAACCAGCAGTCATCAGCTCTGTGAGCCAGCATCCACAGATACAGTTGTACACCCCAATTCCAAACTTCAGTCACTTTCAGTTATGCCACTGCCCTCTCCAGCATAGTGAGCCTTTTCTTCAGTGACCACCCCAGGAACAATCCACAAAGCCTTATAAAAGATGGCTGCCAATGCAAGGTCAAACAAAATTACATTGGAAACCTCCATGCACTTGAACGTGTTTGTTTAAGACTGGGTGGAAAGGGCCCCCTGCTACCTGTAAACTGCTTCCTCTTAGAAGCTCAATAATTTAAGTATGTCCTTGCTCCTTTTAAATGCTTCTCCAGGTTGCAGACACATTTTGCTCTGCATTAAGCCTAACTGGTCTAACAGTATGAATGCAGGAAGCAGAGCAGGGTGTAAGGAAATTGTCCATAAATTGAGCTTTCTGCAACACAATAGCCAGTAATAAATGAAACCATGTCAGAGATTATCCCCAAACCCCCTCTTTGACTGCCTCTCACACTACATTGTCCATCTCAGAGGTTCATTAACCAGGAAAAAAGGCTCCCTGAAATAAAGAGCTTACGTCTTGCCTTTTTATGGGCCAAATTCTGAACAACTGATAGGACAACAGACCCAGTCCTTGCCCAGGCATAGCTTTTCATTCACCAAGAGCTTTAACTGCTTTGACTCAGAGATACTGCACACTTACCAGCTCTCTACTAATCCCTCAGAATTTGGCAACTGGAGAGCTCGGTACTCCAGTGGCAGCAGAAACAGTAAAAACCTCAATCATAGAATCATAGAATGGTTAGAGTTAGAAGGGACCTTCAAAGGTCATCTAGTCCAACTCCCCTGCAAGGAGCAGGGACATCCCCCACTAGATCAGGTTACTCAGAGCCCCATCCAACCTGGCGTTGAATGTTTCCAGGGATGGGGCATCCACCACCTCTCTGGGCAACCTGTTCCAGCGTTCTACAACTCTCATCGTGAAAATTTTTTTCCTAATATCCAATCTAGATCTACCCCCCTCTATTTTAAAACCATTACCCCTCGTCCTGTCACAACAGGCCCTACTGAACAGCCTCTCCCCATCTTTCTTGTAGGCCCCCTTGAGGTACTGGAAGACCGCTATCAGGTCTCCCCGGAGCCTCCTCCTCTCCAGGCTGTACAGCCCCAACTCTCTCAGCCTTTCTTCATAGGAGAGGTGCTCCATCCACCTCAAGGGGGCCTACAAGAAAGATGGGGAGAGGCTGTGTGTCAATAGCGTACGGTTACACAACTAGCTGGTAACCTCCAAATATCCCTTCTCCACATGTTCTCCCAAAAAACAGAGATGAGGAAAAAGCAGGTAGACTCACATAGAGGCATTGAAGTTTCCAACAACACCAGGGGATTCCCCAGGAGTTGGGTAGCGGAAACAAGGGTTGTTGGCATTGCAGATGATCCCCTGTATCCATGGTAAGGTTCCTGCTGAAGGCATAGCTTTGTTTGGGAAGTGACCTAGAACAGAACAAGAATTAGGAGACAAACACAAGATACAAGCCACTGCTACACAGCATTACATTTGGAGAGCAATGCTAATCCCGTGCTGGTTACTGCCCAAATTGCTTATGAGAGAGCAGAACAGCCAACATTAAGAAGAGGTGAGCTCATCTTAAGTTCTTCACATGGCTCTGGCCTCCTTCACTTAAAAACTACATCTTGTTAAGCCTGTAGGAGAAGCTTTCTGCTACTCTCACCTTTGCACCACTCTTTTTGGCCATGCTGACAAGGATACAGTACTTCTTGCTGAGGAATACCCACCAGCACGCAACTCCAAAGCCTCATCTCTGTTACATGCACTGTAAGTTACATGCACTAAACAAAGGGTCAGTAACTGTGGAGTGGGTGCCTACAGTGGTTTCCCTGATGTAAGTTTGTCATCACTTTCCCATACTGGCTTGATTTCCAGATAGTCTTAAAACTTTAGAGTTCCTAAAACATTTAAGTACCTGCTGCCGTATTTCAAATCTTTTTACTGATACTACTACTTCAACGAGACATTAGGCTGCTTTTTGCAAATGAATTCACTTCCTCACCCCCAAGCTAAGGAGGAGAGCAGGAAGGAAGGTTATATCCTTTCATCAGTATCTCACACCTACTCAAAGTAGCTACTAAAGGCTTTGACCATGAGATGCACAGTTCCCACTCTGGTGCCCACCTTACCCTCGCAACATGTCTGCAATCACATGGTGCCCCACCTCCCTACTTCTACAGCTACAATGGAGATACCAAACCTCCAGGAGGAAGAGAGGTCAAAGCTGTTGAACTACAGGAAGGCTGGTTAAGGTAGGTGGCTGAAGAAAGACTGGGAGCTTATCAGCTCTCCCTAGAGAAAGCCAAGGACTCTGTTCAGGAGAAAGGTGGAGGAACCAAAGGTTCATTGTTTCCAATACCCAAGGGACTGTTCCCAGTTCTCTTTTTAAAATAAATAAAAAACTATTTACTTCAGCTGTCTGGCCTCTGGTGTATTTTGCTTTTTTGTTCTTTTTTTTTTTTGTAGAGGGGCTTGGGGTGTGAGAGGGAAGATCAAAAAAAAAATCTTTCAGATTACTTTCCTAAAAATCTTTCAGATTATTTTCCTAAAAATCCTCAGAAAAGCACCTCATCTCTCCTCCATGCCTTTTATTTTAACATGGCTAAGAAATCAAACTACTAAAAGCAATATGAAAAGAGGAAAGGAACACAAGAACTCATGATAGCTTTTTTTACATACAGTGATGCATGTAACAGCACTTTCTCAAAGAGTAAAGCAGGAATGAGCAAGTTTTAAGTCAGCTGAGTTACAGAGAAAACACAGCATAACAGCACGTTGTTTTCAATGACATTGCTGCAAACATCTAGCTTTTCAGTAGGGAATAAAGTCACTTTGTCAGATTCTTCTTCTCCATTTGCATTTTCAGCACCTTAAAGGGTAACAGGAACAGAAAAGAATGTCAAGCTCTACAAGACTGAAGTTAGCAATATTGCTCAATAGCAATCTAAGATGTCTTCTCTGGTTGGTTTGACGAAAGCCACGTAACTATCACTTAAGAGTGAGCAGAATTTTCTCCTGTGTTTTCAGAAAAAGATTCCTCACATCAGGCCAACCTGCTAAAAGAATCCTGACTGGAAAGGCTCAATTCTTGGTTCTTCTTTTCCTCAAACAGGAAGACAGAACTGAAAATCTTATCTGTTTGTTTAAAAAAGGACACCATTGAAATACTGAGGTTATCTGGAGGCTACAAAGCACTTGCATGCAGCTGTTACTGCTATCAACAGGCATTACCTTCAAGTAGTTTCATAACAGTACACAGCACTGCTACTACAGATAACAATCCTGTTTCCCTCAAGGCATCCACAGGGTTGCCACAGGGTTCACCAGGAACTCAAGGTTTCTTTCTTTCTATCTCTGTTCACAGTTCAGCAAAACATGTTCCACTATACAACACATCCGCATCTGTCAGCATATGAGTGAATGTTCAATGAAACCAATCCAGACTTAAACAAGTTAGTTACCTGTTCTCAGAAGCTTTTAGAAAAACAGAGAGGAATTAACCATAAAAAGTGAAATTTATAAGTTACCAGATGCTCTACACACTACAATTTCTGATGAAAACACAGGGAGAAGGCAGACAAAACAACATCAGCCAATATAGAGAGGAAGGAAAAAGGGCTGCAGGTGAAAGACTCAAAACCCTGCTTGTGACACCAGGGTGCCAGAGCAAAGGGTTTACAAGGAGGCTAATGACTAACAAGCCTAATATAAACAGCTCTATGAAAACGCAGCTCTTGCTAGATTTGAGTTTATATACAGCACTGCCACAGCTGGGACAAATTATAATTGAGGCTGCTAGTTATATACACCAGCTGAGCAGACCACGTATTGCTTCTCTTCAGCTTCATGTCCATATTACAGCCCTCTAAACACCACTGTAACACTCAGTCAGAAGAGACAATTCAAACATCATGCAAAGGATGATATTTAATTCAAGAAAGTTTCAATTATCCTGCCAAGCACTGTAGAAAGTGAGTTAGGCCACAGACGGCACCAGCAGTGTCTGAAGTGTAATCGGAAACTGCAAACATTAACACTTCAGCTTTGAAAGCATCCTTGCTAGCTTAAAAGCCTAGCAAGTAGTATAAAATGCCCCAGACACTGCGAAGATCCACAGGGTAAGTGCTGTAAGAGCTAGTTCTTTGCCCATGTTAAGAATGAAACACTTCGGAGTGCCATCTAGAATCATGCTGTGCCGACCCTTAACTTGCAGTAATCAGGCAAAGGAAAGATAAACAAAGAGCTCTTCCACAGTCAGCTAATTGCAGTAGGATGCTGTCACCAGTCATAATAAGTCAAAGCATGTTGCTAACAAACAAGTAATGCTTCCTAAATCAAATGGCAACTAACACAGAGGACTAAAGATTGTCATTTGCAGAGCAAGAATAAGCTTCCTTTGAAAGAAACGCAGAAACATGCCCATTTAGGATGTAAAGAGAAAAGTAGAATAGTTTTCCCCAACGCAAATGTATGGCTGCTGAACCTACTGAATACAGAGCTGACAGTTTATGTTAGAAGGAATGGAATTGGTCTTGTGCTCTTTAATGTGATATATTAACCCACATTACTGACTGAAAATGAGATTGCTTTCTTACAGATCTGAACACTGTTTTCTTTTTATGCCAAGTCACATACAGATCAGGGATGAGAAATAAGACTTGGGTTCTGTGTGGGTTTTGGAGGCTTGTCACACTTCCACAGCAAATTCTCAGCTCATACATTATAAATGCAAAAACCGAGAAACACCAAGAAGAACAACAGCAATGTACAGTCCTGGAGCAACATTAATGTGTCAGAACACACTGCAGTTCCCAAGGTAGAGGGAAAGGAGCCATTAAAACTTTACTGAAGGTTTCTGACTGAAGTATGCAACTACTGCCCCTGCTCCTTCTGTCTTGCTAGATGCATTATTACCTTCTAACAATAAAACAACAACCATTCTGCATGCAGCTGCTGTGTTCGGTACTTACATTCATGCTGCTCATAGGGCGGATATGAAAGTCTTACAGAGATCAGGATAAAGAAGATAAACAGAGGCCAGGCAACTTCAATCAGCAGCTGGAACTGGAAACAAACACAAAGTATTAAGACATCGTATTCAAAATACAGGACAGAGGTTCCAGTACAGTCAGAAGAGACAATTCAAACATCATGCAAAGGATGAGATTTAATTCAAGAAAGTTTCAATTATCCTGCCAAGCACTGTAGAAAGTGAGTTAGGCTGCACATGGCACCAGGACAGAGGTTCCAGTACAGTCCACTTGTAAGCCAAGACAGTTTTGCAAGCACTGCCTCACTTTGCTTTCCTATGCATTCCAGGACCAAGAAGTTTGTTCCTTCAGCTTCAGAGGATAATCTGCAAAGAATTACAGGCTTTTCTCCTTGATATGTGCCAGTTATGGGACTAAACTGGATGTGCTTAAGGGCTATTTTTGGCTTCTTTTTATAGTTCTTTTCATCCTCTGACTGAAAGAAACCTCCCAAAAAATCTTCACAGCAATGAGCTGAATTTTTGGCCTTTGGCCTTTTTAGAGGCAGTGGGAGGTACTTGCATCCCATTCTCACAGGGTAGAAGCTCAGTGGCTAACACATCTGCACATCGAACATGTCTAACTTTGCAGACTGACAGGCTCAGGAAGGACAAGTCAACTGACCAAGTTGCACCTTTACAGCTGAAGACTGCTGCATCATGGCAGCCACTGAAATGCTACTTAGTGAGACACCTGGCAATTGCTGCACCAGAGGCTTGCATAGGGTCAAGCTCAATGCATCAGCAGCATTTCAATAGCAAGCTTGGACTCCTTTGCCAGCCTCTTATGCTATTCACCAACAACTGAACTCTATTCCTTTTGCTCCTAAAGGTCAGTAAGTTCCTTCCCCTACTGCTTCCTGACCTTCCTGTGACAGCATTTTTCATCCACTTTGGCCTTTGCAAAGGAGGACAAAGATACTAAATGGGACATGTCTCACTAAGGTTCATGCTAAGCACATACTGAAAAGTCAAGTCTGCTCACCCACTTTTGTGGTGCAACTACTAGACCATCCTGGTAAACAGTGAAATTAACCTCCAGACCTCCAACCTCTCTGCCACTCCTGCTCTGTCTAGAGTTGAAGGAGGAACAGAACATCCCATCTGCACATGGCAGGTGAATTGAGAGGTAGCTCTTGGCCCAGAATAAACTGCTCCTGATTTTAACATGGCTAGTCCCCAAAGCATGCTCAATTTATACCAGTTAGCTGATAATGCAGGATATGATTAAATATTGAGATCTACACTGTGTTAACAGGAAAACTGTTAAGCAAGAACTAAGCAGACTATCACCACATCTCACTGTCAACCACCCTCCCCACTTTTACAGTTCACATTCAATCCAGAGAGCTACCAGCAGCTGACCAGTCTCTTCATGCAAGTTTGAGGTGTCTCCTCATTTGCAAGACAGCAAGGACATCCAAGACATGTTTTTACACAGTGACCCCTGAACATTATTTTTCTTCCCTCCTCTCTCCCCGTAAACTCCTTCCCCCCACTCCAGTGCTGTTGGAAGTTATCCAGTACAAAGTAACGCTTCAATTGCACACGTCAGGCTGAGCTTTGAACCCAGCTTTCGCAATGCAGCCCAAACTCACAGCAGCCAAGCAGAGAGGCAAAGGCTTCTCACACTTCTTGTGGGAAGAAGAGCAAGGATTAAACTATTTCTGGGGTACACCTTCAGTGAGTACAACTAGGAGAATACCATCACCAGCACACCCAGCTCAAGGACACTGGTCTCCTAACAGTAAAGCAAATAGATGAATGACTGTGCAGCCATAATAACAGCACATCAAGATGTTCTGCTACTTTTCTGCCATTTTCTGTTAAGTAGCCTTCCCCTTCTGACATCTTCAGGTAAAGTCCAAATGGGAAAAACCCCAGAGATATAGGAACCCCACAAAGACCAGCAATGTTTCATGCTTTCATTGTGAATTGACTAATGATATCTGTGTGATACAGACTATGAACAGTCTCATGCCCTTTCAGCTACTTAATGGGAAGCAGATACAGAAGCTGACAGAAGGTACCAAGAAATAACTGAGCAGATCAAAGATCATGACAGAAGAAGGTCTTTTTCACTGACACAGGCTTAGTCTACCGTGTTTTCGTAGCATCACCAAATGATCTGAATACACCTCTGCTGCTCAGCAAGCTAACCTACAGCTCTCGACAGGACATGCCATGCTAGACTCAGGCCTCTTCAAGTAACTCTCGAACCTGATGCATTAATTTCAGAAGTGAAGTGACAAAAAAGCAGTCATCCTCAGTGTAAAACTCAACTCTTCTCAAATCTCCTCCTGGTTAACTAGTTCAAGCATTGCTCCAGAGGATCCACTAATGTCCCAGAGCTCCCCTAGTTGCTAAAGGCAATTTGGGAGAGGTCAAGAGTAATATCTCCAGTAGTATGGGAGGAAGAGACTTCTGAGCTCTAAAAGCCTGGGTTACACGGGCAATAGCTGAGAACAGCTTATCTTTTTAGGAGCTCTAGCCAGTTTTGAGACTACCTTCCCCAGCTCCATTGCAACATCCTTCTAAATTTTGTGGCTGTTTGCAAGGTTAGGATGGTGGCCCACATGTCCAGACAACCTCACTCCTTGTGGCTGACACAGCCTACAGCCTGTTTGCTAAGCAGTCCTGTCCTAGGAGATTAAGACTTCTGGAGTAAAGAAAAAAAACATGCAAATCACAGAAATTCTTGCCATCATTGGCAGCTCTATAACGACAGAAGTACACATGAAAAGTCAAAGATGCCACGAACCCCCTTTATTTATTTTTATTTAAGAAAGGACTAATTCCAGCTCTGAATTCACTGGACCAAGTCCTACAAAAACAAGCCTCAGACACCTGAGCAAAGACTTCAGGAGACTCTGTCTCCAGTGGTGAATATGATAGCCTCTCCTCCCTTGTGACTCCAAGTTTCTAAAACAACCCAGCCCCAGCCAGATGGCAAGCAGCCTGACATTTGCAGGATTCAGAAAGCTTATCAGAGAGACCACTTTCCACTCACCACCTCAGTAACTCATGTTCCCTTCACATTCCCTACTCATACCCTCCTCAAGGTCAAGTCTAACAGAACAGACCTTCTGCACAGGCTTGTTGTACAGGACATGCCCTTGTCCAGCACAGTTACCCCTAAATCCCTGGAGGGGTAACAGCACATTTTCTCCATCTTTTAGCTGTCTGCAGGAGTTACAGCATCCTGTGAGGTCTCATTAATGTAAAGGCAGAAGAACCTTAAGAACATCATACTGGATTCATGCTCCTATGCCTCTGTCACCACAAGGAGAAATTCTTGTTGCATATTGTCTATCTGAACTGAACAGGCAAATTCCCACACTGCTAACACATGGTGAGGCTAGCACTGAAATAAACAAGAATGCACCTTGGTAGAAAAACAGCAGTTGCTTGGATTTGTCTCCACACTGATGTGAAAGTGTCTTATGCCAGTTACTTAAACTACACCTCCTGTTGTAAAGTTACACAAAAGGCTCCCTGATTAAAGAGACTGAAGATACCTGCTATGCCAGTTGCTGCTGTCACAGCTTGCAGAATTCAAAAGCTTTTAGACCCAAGTGCATATCCCTGCAGACTGGAGTTGATCATAGCACAGGTTTTCAGTTTACATCATCCTGGCTGCACACAGCAGTCATGCACCCTTCTCTGCCTGGTCTGACGTGAGTGTTTCAGTACTTTGACACTCTCTCACACTGGGTTCAGGACAGAAGTCTTCAGCACCTCCAAGCCCTCTGGTTCCTGTGCACCCACCATTCTTCAGTTTGAATCAGGTCTTTCCAAAGGCAGACCAGTTGCTCTGCCAGGGGCTACTAGACATAAAACATCAAGATATAGATTTTTTCCCTGTTTTCCTTGAAAAGTAAGCTACAAGGCTATAATTTAGGCCTCAAAAAGCCCTTTGGCTAATACTTACAGTCTGTCTTCTTCTGTAGGTGAAGTTCTTCCATAGCAGCAACCCCAGCTGCGTCCAGAAAGCCATCTTCTTTCAGAAAACCCTAGGAGCTCGCTTTGTGCAGCAGTAATGGCAGTACACAGCAGAGATGTTGTGGCTGGGCATTAACTAGAAGGAAAAAAATAAATACAAAAGAGTTGAAAGGGAAAAGCTATGTCAGTCAGAATACAAAAGGCAACAAGGCAGGGAAAGACAGATGCTGTACTCTGTGAGCTCACGTAACCCTGCAGCCCATCATGGTACTCCCCATCCCTGCCTTCTTACCCCACGCACTCCAGCCAAGTTTCATGGGTCACAGTAAGCTCAGATTCAGACTCACTGTCTCTTACCTCAGAGCTCCAAGGCACAAAAGAACGCAATACCCGCAGGACAGTGATTTTCCTCCTTCCTGCCCAAAAATTCCAAGAGCAAGAACAGCCCAGAAAGGGAGAAAAATCGTAGGCTTTGAAAGCTGATTTAGAATTAAAGTGAACTGTACAATTCAACTCTTTCTTTAAAAGCTTCTTTCCATATTTACTTTCATAATGGTGAAAAACCTGCTGCCAAATTAGGAAAGCCTTTGTTTTGAAGTCCAGTCAACACCACCATTTGTAGGAAAAAATACTATGCACTTAACAAGCAAGGGAGAAACGTCCATTTCCTTGAAGGTAAGTGACTAAGAATGACCCTGCAGCCATTCATATTTGGATAAAGTGAAAGGAAAATTGCTGTTGAGTCAGTGTCAGGTCTTGCAACTGTTCCAAATTAGATGCATTCAGCATGCACCTTGTGAGAGTATGAGAAAGTAAACGGCTGAAAAACACCTTTGCCCCTTTGGTGGCTATTAATAATAGCATGCTGTAGGCTCAGGTACAAACAGACTTCCAGGAAGACTCAGTCAAATGGAAAGGTAAGCTTATAATACATTAAACTTCATTAAACCTTTTTTCCAGAATTAATTTGACATAGCTTTATTTACTTTTGAGTTTAAGCCACTTCATATTAAGACTATTTTCGTTCTGAGCAAGCGTCCACACAGGAATTTAGCTAATCCATATCAAATTAATTCTGATTTATGTACTCAAATAGTCTGTTGACAGGCTCAGTGTTAAGTGGACAGCTAGCAGCCTATTCAAACGCATAGTGAGAGAATCATTCCCCCCAACATCTGTTAAGCTGGGAACACACATGGTTTTGATTCTAGTGCCCCACATACCAGTACTCTAGCCCACTGATTCAGAGTTGCATGTCTGATTGCCAACTGCATTGAAAAGGTTACAAAATGCATAAGTGTGCTAGGAACATAGGAGTTCCTCAGGAAATGCTCTGATCAGTCCTGCACTGGAGTAAGACTAGATGATAAATGGCAATTCCAGACAAAAGCTTTGATTTAATGAACACTTGTGGCCTTCTAGTCTCATCCAAAAGTAAATTCCATTATTAGAATGACTTGCAGATTAAGAAAAACTTGTCTCTAATAATACAAGTCTGTTATAAAAAAAGATTTCCCTAACATAACTAATAAAAACAATTAAACTCATCACCTGAGTTCTGCAGGTAATTACACTGTAGTATTAAAACAGGACAACAGTGCTTCTTACTGCCAGTACAGGGAAGCGAAGAATAACAGACGCCTACAAAAACCTACAAATTGAACCTCATGTCAGCCCACAGAGAGCTGAGTGTACAGGCAGCACGGGCTCATTAACTTCTGCTAGCTACTGCTGTAATTCACCAACATGGCCTCTGCAGATGCTAGTCTTCAGAGGGATGCTCAACTGATCGTAAAGGAGCACCTTCCTCCCCTGCCCAGTGCTTCCTGCTGGTTGGACCACCTGACACTAATATTCTAGCTGCATGCACATCTGGCTGGTAGATAGTGAGTTCCCAGACATGCTCAGAGTAAGGTGCTTGACAAGCTAGTAGCATATCCATAGCAGGGAAAAAAACCATCCTTTGTGGACAGTCTCAAAGGACAAGCCCTGGCTGCTGAGGACCATGCACACACACTCAGGGACCCAAAGCGTACCTTTGCTCACAGGCTTGGATACAGGGGGGCTTTGCAGTATCTCCTGTGTGTGTGAGTATTACACATTTAAAGCTGTAATTAACATGTAAACCAGAGAAGAAACTACACAGGGAATATTACCACCCCTCCTGTGTGCACCCTCCAGATGCACAGGATTCAGGGGATTTGGCAACAACACCTTTACTCATCCTACTGAGCAACCTGGATTGCTACTCATGCTGTGCACAGCTGCTCTGTGACCAACACGGTGCAAAAATCCTTCACAGAACACTAGGAGAATTGCTTTTTACAAGCATTTTTCTACAATGACCCTGGTCTGTGGGTCAGAGACCTCAACTTGCTTTGCTGAATTCTCCAGTGCACCTCAAGACATAAGCCCTTCTGCCTGAGTCCAACCCCACAGCCACAGGACAAGTTTGGCATAGAGTAGCAGAGGACAGGAAGGGACCTCACAAACTTTTACAATCACTAGTAGTTATGCAACAGATTTTATCTTCAGAAGGGTGTTCGGAGTACCCACTCCATATTCTCCCCTCTACAAAAATGTTAACTCTCTGCAATAAACTACTTTCCAATTCTTTCCAGCAATTACAGTTAAAGAACAAAAGAATCCATGGGTATAAAGTACCACAGCAAGAGTGCAGAAAGGGCTCCAGGGAGAGCCAAAGAGACCTTTGCCATTCTCATCAATGGAAATACAAACAGCTCCTGTGCCTTAATACCCTGCACAGAGACAGAATAAAATTGGAAGCAACCTGTGGGATGTTTGAGCTAATCACAGGGTAGCTGGTTTAAGCCGCACCAGCAAAAATCCATACACTGCCCCCTTGCAATTGCAGTCAGTCTGGAGGATCCAGAACACAGAAATATTACATTGTAGAAGTTGCAGGGTTCACATTTTAATAGCAAACTGAAGTGAGATAAGGACATACATTTGATTGCTTAACACATTTCAGCTGATCAGCAGAAGCCTGTGCAGCCAGGACTCAGCTGTAGTCTACCACTTGGATTCCAGCTCTCCTGAGTTCAGCTGAACTTTACTGGGAAGAAAGTAAATGTGTGGGCCTTCAAATAAGGCGAGTTTGCCTGGGTACAAGTTTCAAATGAAGCAAAAACACTGATTTGTAAGGACTGTACCTAAAGACTGGGAAACCTGGTCCAGATGTAGGCACTACCAGTGAAGTCTTTACATTAAGCTAGAGGACAGAGCCTAACACTGGATTATTCACCAAGAGCACAACCTGAATCTGAAGTGTGCCCAGTCTTTCTTTCAGCCATGCTGGGGTGACAGCTTTGAAGACATATTCTGCCCCAGTATCTGTTACAGACTGGTAACACACATTTGTTGATGCCTAGAGCTGCCTCTTATTTTGAACCAGAGGCTGACATATTTGGTTCACCGCTGATACAAGTTAACTAGGTCCACTGGAATTACTAGTGCATCAGAAAATGCTCTGCAAACTAAGAATCTCAGAGGAAAATAGGTTAGCACTCTTTCAGATATTCTTCCAGCTGACAAAAGGCAGGAATTGTGAACTAGAGATGCAGAAAACTGACAGACCCAACACTCCTAGCTCAGGTGGAGCTGAAGTCCATCTGTATTTCCGTTTCAGAGTAGTCCAAGAAGTTCAACACAGCTGGGAAATCCAACTTGCCATTTAGCACTGCAGTGCCAAAACACACAAACACCAGCAAGTATCCAATACAGGCTTTTGTGTCTCACGTAAGTGAAGTGTTGCGAGCCAAGAGCAGGTATCGGTGATCACTTCTGACACTTAGCTAGACCATCTAAAGCAGCAATAACGTTTCTGCCTAGAAGAAAAGCTGCATGAAAACCATCACCGTAGTGTAAGTTTTCTGTGGTGTGAAGTACCACAGCTCTGCTGAAGAGAATGGGGATTTATACCTGCCAGTAGTGGACCTGTCCTTTATAAGTTCAATTTCTTGCTTTTATAAAGCATTTACTCTGTGAAAGTAGGAAGAATTCCCTCAACTCCAACAAGTAGTGCAACTTAGTTCTGAAGAGGTCTTTGACACCCAGTTTACACATCCCATGTTTTCATTGTGTGAACACTGCAAGTTTTTCAGTAGGAGATACCAGCATATACAGTAATTTTAAGCCTAGAGGCATCAGGCTTACTTCATCATCCAGAAGTCTATTTTTGTCTAGCTCTTCTTCAGCATTTCTCCATGTCTTCACCAGAATACACAACACAACCACACAGCTTAAACCACAAGGAGACACCACGGGAGACTCAAGTTGTCTACAACTTTGGGGTACACCTGGCAGCTGTCTAGTAATTCTGATGCAAACTCAAACTGCCATCTTACCACAAATAAAGAAATATCATCAGAAGCATCTGTCTGATATTTGAAACAAGCTATGCATTTGTGGCATAACATCCTGAATCCAGGCACGTGCCCTATGCAACACAAACACAGCAACAAGGATTCAGTTAATCAGCCAGCCAAGAAAAATTAAGGATGAAGAAGCCATTTTGTATTTCACCAGCAATAAATGGGGAGGAACCAGTACACAGATGTCCCTACATGCTCTACCAACACACCACTCAGACTTGTGCTATTTGTTAGGTGTCTCAAGTTTTCCCAATTCCAGACAAACACACATAGTAGGGATCAAGTAGCAAAGATGTCCAAATACTTCCACAGATGTTTTGACAGAGTTTCCCCCAGGCTCTTCCTAGTGAGAAGTTCACCCTTAAAATTACAAAAACACTTCTTGAGCCTGCAGAATCAGTGGATGACATCAGAGCACGGGCAGGAGGTGAAGAGCAATTTGCAGGTACCTTCTGATCTGGCCTGGCATTCCTGCTTTGCTCTTAGCAAAGTTCTAGCACCAGGTGAGGATCTTCTCTACACACTGAGACCAACAGCCACAATATCCACCAGCACAATTAAAGTACAAGGTCCACACACTTGTCCCATGGCCTGCATCTGTAGAAGGCTCCCTGCACATGACACTTCCCCCCGACTTGTAGAAACCCTGCATGGCCTCCAGACCCACACTGCTGCAATTCCATCTCAATGTGCAATTGAGAAAATTTATCTTAAGAGATATTTAGACTATAGGGCAACCTCTGAAAATGCTGACAGCGAAACACATACTTTGACCAATCCTTTCTTTTTAGATCAGTACTACCCACTACTTGAAAGTGGAATGGGTGTTGAAAAGTCCGTTAGCTGGTATTCCAAGAGTCTCCAGACCCAATCCATCTTAAATACAAAGCCACGTATTTTTAAAGCTGTAGATTTAAAGAGGACAAAAGCTCAAGTGGCAGAGAATCAATTCCCCACCCCCATGCCTGGTGTCTGTACTAAGTAAACATAAAACAGCCTTCAAAAGCAGTTTTCTGCAAACAATGCAGATGTTTGCTTTCTTTTGGGGGTGAAAAAACCTTTCCCCTAGAGAATAAATCACTATTAAGACATGGAACAAAGCAAATGTATCAAACCTTATGAGACTAGAACATTTCAGGATTCTGGCAATAGGCTATAGACCATTTATGTCTCCAGAAATTACTCAAACCCAGTCCCAGTCAGCAGAGCTAAAAGCTTTTACTAGTTGATGAAGGTTCCTCCATGAAATCAGTTAACAGCCCCTGTCCTGTTCTCTTGGTCAGATTTCCACATCACAAAGGCTACCACCACTGGCAGCTCTCCAAAGACCAAGCAGCCATGGAAAGTATGAATCTAGAATCTAGATTCATACCCATGAGCAGATCTGGTACAGCACTTTATGCATTCTGCCCTAGACAAAGAGTTATACATCTGCTGTAACTCCAGTAGCTTTTGCCTATGAACATATCCAGTCAAACAAGACTCATGTTGGAAGAAATGGGGCAACTGAAGCACAAACACTAGATTTCAGCAGACATACAGTCCTCTTTGGGAATACTAAGAAATGTCTTAAGATTTCATTTCCTTTAGGGCAGCATCAGGCTGCACTTTGTGGAATAAGTAGTATCGCATGCCATGTCAACTCTGCAAAGCCCAGATCCAAGGCCGAAGTCCCCCAGTGCTCCAATATGCCATCAGTCGAGAGCAGGTCCCCAGGAGATCTGTCAACACCAAGGCAGGACAGAAGTGTTTGCCTCATGAACTGACATTTTGGCTCAGACAAGACAAACCACCAGGGAATTAGTGGTTTGGATGTGCATTTGGATAACAGAGGTGCACATTAAGCCAAGAGTCCAGAATTAAATACACACCTCCCAAATCAAGGTCTAGCATCTTGGTCACTTCTCTAGAGAGCACCAGGATTTTACTTCTTCCAGCACAGCAGCTACAACCAAGTGACTTACTCTTACACAACTACATCCATTATGACTATGCAAGCTCTTAAGGCACAAGTATTTGGAGATACTTCACCATAACTCCCACAAGTCACAGAAAGATAAAAGCACTTTGCATTGTGCAACCTCAAATGAGTCTAAAGGAGGAGGAAAAACCCCATTAATCCCAATTCTGTTGAGATTAGGCTAGATAAAGAACATCTGTGGATAAATGCAATCCTTTTTTTATCCTGCTGCTGGAGATCTAGTTGGTGATAATATCCACAGCAGAAACAGCACATAAAGTGCCAGATGTAATGCCCATTCTGTGATCAAAGCAACTCACACAAAGCTTGCAAAACCTGTAGGAGCAAGTCTGGCATTCCCATCTCTAAAACTTTCAAGAAGTCAAAAAACTTCTGGCGTGTACTAGAGCGCTAGAAAAGAGGGGAAACTGCCACCCAAAAAATGATACTTTTATAGGAATAACAGTATTGCTTTTTTAAAGTAGTCTTTTAACCTGAAGAGCCTGAAGTTACAAAAAGGCACTATGAGAAGAGTTAGCAGCACAGAGTTCAAGCAACTCACCCGAGGCCACAAGCAAAGCAAATGCAGAGATGAGAATATAACCACCAGATCCCACACGTCTGTCTCCTGGTTTAAGCACTGCTAGACTTGGCAGCAATCACAAGCAATGCAGGATCAGCAGCAGAAGTGTGAGCTTTGAACCTAGAGCCTGCTGCCTGGGACACAGGATCATTATCAGCGGAGCCACATAAACACTAAAAGCAAGTATTTCATAACCTCCCCACAAAGGACTTCCATTTCTCTTCCATTTGCCAAATGAGTATCAGACATCAAGTTTCCTATTCTGTCTAAATATTCATTCAGCAAGCAGAGCTTTCCTCTTCAAAGTCACCCAGGTCACATCACAGGGTTTACACCAACTCCTTGTTACTAACAGTGTGACTGGAGAGCTTCTGGGTCAGCAGGCAAGAATTTAATTAGGACCACAAACAACAATATTTGGGTGGCAGTTCTTGGCAAGATCCTCTACTAGTTTACATCACTTTACACACACTGACTACTCCAGCCTTTGGTTTGGTAGTAAACAGGTTCTGGCCTTGTTCTCCAGTGCTTACTAATACTGAAAGCAACTAGTATGTTGTTTTCAACATGGCCACCCATCTGCCCTCTAAATCACAATGACTTGTATGACATAAGCACTTTAAGATCCAGCTTCATGATAATCCTCAACCAATTTGACTTATTTTCCTTCCTTCAGGAGCACATCAAGTTGTACAAAACTAATATTAAAGGATAGTGCCAGAACATCAGGAAGCTGAAATGTTCTCACAGAATACCTCTACAGACCTGCCACCTCTGATGCAGACAAAACCAACACACACAGCATCCCACTCACCCACAGGGTCCTTAAGGCACCATGCACACAGCTACAAAACACTGAATAAGTTACTTCCTTCTGTTGTATAAGGGGGCCCAACCTCTAAAAAAACTGGACACTCCTAGTGGAAAAGGACTTGTTTTAGCACAAGCTAACAAGAAAACACCTACTCACAACCTGCTTTAACTGATGCTATTAAAACAATTAGTGATGCAACCTGAGCCCAGTACTGGGTTCTGCCTGCTCCATGAGGTACGACACAGAGAAGGGAGCCTGGATCTTGCTCTGGCAAGAGTTGGAACTAATGTCACAGGATGCT
Organism: Ardeotis arabs; assembly: GCA_011801015.1. Lineage (NCBI taxonomy): Eukaryota > Metazoa > Chordata > Aves > Otidiformes > Otididae > Ardeotis > Ardeotis arabs. The sequence continues at coordinate 26,376 of JAAGAY010148424.1, forward strand.
AAGGGCAGAAATCTGGCTTGCCAACTATTTAGGCAAAATGGCAAGGGGTTTCTAAAGGTATCTAGCTGCAGTACTAGAACTGAGCAAACGTATTTTTCAAAAGTCAGTTTATTAGATGCTGAACCTTTCTGAGTGCTCCACTATGACCAGCTAGGTAGACAATCATTTTGAAAGAACTAACATAACGAGCACTGAAATCTCTGGCCCTGAACTCTTCACAATACTTATCTGCCCTCTTCTGTCAAAGTCTAACTCCTAAGATGCATTTCTGGGCCACGGGTGGGCCCATCCCTACCAATCAGAAATAAACCATATGGGACAGTTTCCCAAAGAGTCAAGCGCTAGCTTACGAAGTACTCCATAAGACAAACCAGACTACTTTTCCCAAAGTCCTCAGTGTCTCCTTAGACATGTACACAAAGTCAGATTTTCAGAAATGGATGGTGTTTGATAAGCTTCCCATGTGACATAATATGCCAAGCTGTTTTGAAAACCTGCCCCAGGTCACAGGGGAGCAGTGTCTACCTACCAAACTGGCCACAACAACTGGTTCTCATTACTTCTAGCATGCTCAAAAGGCTTGTTGGTGAAAACAAGCATAGCTCCAATGCAATAGGAGAACTTGAGTGTGCATGCACTACAGCTGGACAGACCCAAAGAACAGCACATGCAAGAGACTGACATGCACTTCAGCAAGAGGAATTGCTTAAATGTCAAGTATAACACTCAAGATTAAATGCAGTCATCTATTTTACAAAAAGCTCAGCTTCCACTGGAAGGTTGTGAAACACACGAAGCATGCCAACTTTCGACATTCCACTAAATGTCCCCTACTTTCCCCATATAACAAAAAAAAGCCAAAATCTAGTCCATTCTCTGGCAAAAGCAAACACAAAAGCTGATTTGCTTTATCACGGCCAATGTCCAAAAATCCATAGTCCATATTAGCAGATTTTTTTTTGGCTCTCAAAGAATGAGCTCTTCTCTAGTGGAACTAGAAATAATAGAACATCCTGCTAAAATAATAATTGCGACATTTGAGCTCAATTTATGCCATTAGCTTTGATCTCTCAGCAACTATAGTATCATCAGTACACAGTCTGCAAAAAGCTGTGTTACATAGCCCCAGTTACTTTTTCCAGCTGATGACACACGCCATTTAAGGATGTTACCTTTGCAGCTAGGAAAAAGGGTGAAGTATTTCACATTGTAAAAGGTACTTTTCTGTTTACTTGCAACCCTCAGGAGGAGAAGGAAGGCAGGGCTTCCCCAAGGAAGTCATCAGCCTCACCAATGTTTAGGAAAATAAATCCACCAGCTCAGATGCTGTTAGGCCAGAAACACTTTTCACCACCACCCCTTTCCTAGCACACTCAGGTCATTGAATCACTTTAGACAAAGCAGCCATAGATCTGGTTTAATCGAGTGTAACACTAATAGGTGCTCCACAATTCTACTGCTCAGTGGCTGGAGCATCACTGGGATGCTTCTATGTTCTGTTGAGCAAAGTCAGCAAGCCTCACAGCTTTGCCATCACATTCATAAGGATTTTTTTGGAAGGAAGCGTCTTCTCCTACCTACATCTTGTTTTTGTAGCTTGTTCTTCATCTTGGGAGAAAATAAGGACAGAAACTACACCCAGTATAAGATAAAATTGCAGTTTGAGGTGTATGCCTGTCATATAGCAGGCATATTTTCCTCGTGATCTTTGCCCTTTGGGACCATCAGCCCATGAACTAGCATGTGTGTTCAGTAACAGAGCAGAACACAACACAGCTTATACTGTAGAAAACGTGCAAGTGGTGCCTTCGGGATTCACTGGCATAAATTATAAGCTGTTCACTAAGCTTGATATCTACACAACTGCACTGATATCTATGGCACAGGTATAAGTAAAAGCAGATGAAACAAAAATATCCCTTAACTATGCAGAACAAACATCAGCCAAGAAAAAAGCCTTTAGCACAATGAAAGGAAATTACACTGTCAAAAAAAGCAACAAGCTGGCAAAGGCAGTATTTAGCAACCATTGTCAGCTTGAGCAGAGTTTGATCCTTTATAGCCTATAGGGAAGCTCGCAAGACCTCAAAGCCCACATGGCTACCATCTAACTGATTTGGAAGCCAGTAGTTCACTAAAGTGATAAACAGATGTCCAAGTACTTTTGAGCAGTGAGTGTCAGCCATGAAGAGGAATGAACTTCTGATCCATCTTGGCAATAGATACAGAGTTCAACAACAACTTATCTCTGAAGTTATTCACAGAAGAATATGAAAGCAATTGGCACACATAAGAAGGAAGCCTGCATGCCTGCTGTGATAGGTGTGGCACAGGACAGCTAGCTAGGAGCACGGCCAGAAGCATGTGCCAACTTTCCCCATCTTACCTGATCCACAGAGGAAACAGTTGTTCCACACACTCTATATTCTTTAGCTTGAGCTGTACAACCCACACCCCCACTGCTGAAGCATCAATCCTTAGGGTCAGCAGCACAGTTAGACATGCAAAGGAGGCTAACACATGCCTATTTTAACATCATGCACAGGCAGATCTAAGAGATAAGGATGACAGAATTTGTTTGTGTCCTCATCTACCCCTCATGATGCAGAAGGATTCAGGATAGAGCTCCACTAGTTTTCTCCAACAATATGAAGGACTCAGGTGGAGAGCTGTGGTCTCCTCCATCTCAACCAAATGACTGAGAACAGAAAGTGTTTCAGGTACATGCAGAAGTGGCAGAAAACGACAAAAGGAAAAGCAATAAGCTTGCAAGAGAGAAATCTACATAAAAGGTTTGCAAGTTTTTAATAGGTGTAAGATTCAAAACATACATTTTGTCTTGCTGAGCTTCGGATATCCTTAATGGTGCTCACCAAGAAATTTCCACTGGAGTCAAAGCTTACTCCCACATATAATCCAGTTGACTGCTATTATGTCTGGTTTTATACACAAATACAATTGATAAGACAGACATAGTGGCATGGAATATTTAAAGCATGTCACAAGACCTGGGAATGAAGCTCTGGAAAACACAGCAATCAGGAGAACAAAAAAATAACCCAGGAAAAATAAGATCTGAAGAAATCTGAAAACAGATGGTGGACAGGTGAGGATATTGGTTTGCTAGAAGAAGGAAGTGGGTCCAGATCTCTCCAAAGACAGTAGAATAACAGGTTCTCCTGGTCCCTAGTCCTGATCTTCTCACCTGCACCACCACTGCTCCTCTGAGACCTTTCACATGGCTGAGTTTTGGCTTTTACTAAGGCTAACAACCAAGAATGCTAACGAATATTACTTGCACAGTTTGCCCTCCTGCTCCCGGTAACAACCACTCACTTGGAAACAGGTTAGTGAAACTGCAGATTGTTTCAGGGAGCCAAGCAAGTAGGGTGGTAACAGATTTTGGCTACTTCCACCTTTCACATAGCCCTGCCTGCTGTTTGCTCTAAAGGAAATGAGACCTCCAGAACAATCTCTGAACTGCGTGGTCAGAGGCTCGGACTTTGTTTGTTCTTCCCCAGTGAACGATCTTGCTATCTAGCACAAACCAGACCTTGGAAAAGGTCTTTTGCTCTCCTTTTTCTGTCTAATACCCATTGTTCCCTAACAAAGTTGGCATAACGCAAACTGCATTAGAGAGAGCTCTGCTAAGCAACACTCCTCCAGAAAAATAACAGAAGAGGAAAAAGGTCAGCTTGTACATGGATATTTATGCCATTCAAACCAATGTGCATTCTTGTAACCTGTGATCAAGCTTTTTCACCAATAACCAAATGAATAAACATCTGAATGCTTCCAATTTTCCTACAGTGTTAGCCTGTTATGTCAGGAAAGCTGCATCAACAGTTTTCCATCCTACTCTGTCTCACTCTTGGTCCTTGAGGCAAGCTCACATGATTTTTCCTTGGTGACAAATGCTAAAAGAGACAGGACTAGTTTTACTGCCACTTACTTTAGAGAAATAGATGAAAAACCAGAGAATAGGGTACTCCAGTCATTAGTTCAAATTGTGGTAATTCTTCTGACTTGCTCTGTAAGACTTTCGTATGACTAACAGAAATAAAAGACAGGTAGCTACAGAATATGAAATATTTTAGCTTTGAACACTACAAGTAGAGTCTTATCATGGTATTTCTAATTTACATTCTTAGTATCAGTAACTGCAGATGAGCATGCTGGTTAACTACACAGAAAACTGCCAAGCATTCAGGATTCAAATCCTCGGCTAGCATAAACACAAGAATCTCCAAGAGAGTAAATTTCTACCATGTTAGATCTGGAGAAAGTGGGTAAAGTCCTAGCTGCCTCAGATGAAGAAGGCAAATGTTATATGTATAAAATGTTTTACTAAACAGCAGGTTCTGCCTCTGGCCACTCTCACAGCAGGAGTCATCAAGACTAACTAGCCTAATGGAAACATGTTGATGTTTGGTCAGCCATGGCCTCTGGCTTTATTTCAGGATTTGGTGTGTTGCCCAGCCTAGGAGACCTATATAAACACAAAGGGTGCTTGCTCCAAGGTTAAACAAAGTGGTAGTTTGGTTCCCTTTCTGCCCTGCTCCTGTCATCATCTCTGTGCTGGTACCAGTGCTCAAAGCCGTGAGAAGACCCTGAATGCAGGCTGCTGACAAATCACCAGGCAAAAGCAAGAATTTTTTCTTAATTACTCATCCTAGATTGGCGAACTCCAGCACCAGCAAGGAGGATGAAACTGATGAAAGGAGAAAAAGAACAGGCAGTCAGGGGAGAATGAAGCAGGTCCATTAGTAGCTCACTAGCAACCTTTAATTACTCTGGATTAAAGTTATGAAGAAACCACACCCTAAGAAATACTGTGCCTGCATGGTGCAACAGATGTGATAAACACTGGCAGAGCTGATCATGTCTGGCCACAGACGGATGAGTTCAGGACTGATCTTCCTGCTGCTCTGCCTTTGTGGGTCTAATTCTGACAGATTAACTCACTGGTGAGACAAGAGGTTTGCAGAGACGAAGGCAAGGGAAGACTCGCTTTCTGAATCATGTATATTACACTCAGTTAACCATGAGACATTGCATGCTCCAGCCCAGAATCTGCATAGAAGGTCCAGAGCCACTTGAGTAAAGTCACTGATGCTTATTCCTGACCACAAAAGACTGCTTCATTCTCATACAGCCACAGGGAAGTTCAGCTCAAGGAATGCTAGAGAAAAAGCTACTCCTGGAACAAAGGCCAAAAGAATTTTACTGACCTTTTTTTAAACTCACGGCATTTCATTTTATGTAGTTCAGCATTTCATCAGGAGCCACTGATCCACTCTTATCTACACCATGATGGTACACATCCAATTTGGTGCCTGACCAAGTCTCTACTCACAACACCAGCACTGAGTTACGTTAATTTTTTAAAACAAATTTAGCATTAGAAAAACGGTTTATCAGCAGCTGCCTGTGGCAAACAGATTTACAAACATGCCTTGATCTCACTAGCTGAAGAAACCATTAAGAAACTTTCAGCATACCTGTTTGCATTGCTATGCAGCTGTATTCAGAAGGAATTTGGAATTGATATTCAAAAGATTACCATGAGTCTGGTAAATGGCAACATCTTCCACATAGCTGCACCCAAGGTGTTTGTTTCACATAAATATTATATGGCTAAATGTACTTCAGCAGCAATTTATAAGGAGAAAGTTACTGTGAATGCTTGGGGCTAACTGCTTCATTATTACTCTCTAACCCCAGATGACAGCAACTGTGATCTCTTGCAACCCAAAAGCCGTCAGATACCTCCTCAGAACACCTACAGTGAGCACAAAGTGTCAATTTTTTATTTTTTTTTTAAAGCTACACATTCTCAATTTAAGAAGCTCATCTTAAGTTCTAGCACACATTTCTCATGTCCATGCTACCAAACTTTAAGCCACACTTTGTAAAGAGTTGACTTCTAATTCTCACTATAACCAGCCCTGATTACAGGTGAATCAAGGCATTCCCCATCACGAGTAAAGGCATCAGCCTCCTGCCCTTATTTGTCCAGACCATACAGATACTGACTGTACCACTCTTACATACATTTACATACATTAAAATTCAAATTTGCATAACTAATTGTAAAGACCCACCAACAGGATTTGTATCTGTTATATTGGTAACACACTGCAGAGTCCCAGGTAGCATACATTTAGCTTAATAGCCTTCTAGGGCATCACAGAATCACGCACTGATCTGCGTCACAGCAAAGCCTCAGCACACATCACCATTCCCACTTGTTAGGGAGGCTAGCTGTACCACAAGGGCCAAGCACAAAAAGCATCTGCACTGAGTGTTTATTACCATGACCCTCTTTCAAAATTGAGTGAGATTGCTCAAGCACAAAAGCCTTTCAACAGCAAGCCTGGCCATCTGTTGTTAATGGAACATCCCCAAGACATGGCTGTTCCCTGCTGTAGAGGCACCAACTCATTTTCAAAGGTATCTCCAACTGAATTTTAATGTGTTAATCCATATCAATAGTTTTCAAGAAGTCCAAATCCTCTTTAGGTTTCAATCTAACACAGTATGTAAGCAGATGCTTACATCCCTCTGTCTTCAGTAAGGTCTATTCCAACACATTAAGATAAATTTTGATCCTTCGAGTAAGTTATTTGTACAACCTCAAAATCTCCAAGCCCAATAGTGCGTATGGGGGAGGGATGGGGGATGCTCCTAGCTTATGTTTAAAACAGACAAAAACACTGCTGAATATGAACTTCTCATTTATAACCGGAGTATCTTTCCTGATACATTTTAAGCACCTGGGCAGTCGCACACTTCCAGAACTAAGCAACACTATTTTGTAACAGGCTGATTACCTGGTCGTAACGTAGCAGTCCAAACCTAACAACAGCCCGGCACACAGATTTGCTGCACGCATCCGAGCCTCCTGCCCATTGCAAAAGCGGTCGGATCGATCTTTTTGGTTTTGCACTCCCCCTCATCCCAAGACCCTCCCCTCTCACCCCACAACTTCACAGGATGCCCGGAGGAGCAGGAAGGGGACAGGAACTCTCCCGTTATCTTCTGGCACCCACCAGGGCTGGCAGAGCCGGTGGAAAGGTGAGCCGCCCCACGCGAGCGCTGCCAAGTCAAAGCCGCCTCGGTCAGGACAAGCTAAATGAAAACAATTATTAAAAAAAAAAAAGCACACACATAGAAAAGCCCCACTACTAGCCGCTTTCAGGATCCCCGGCAAGCCATCCTCCAAGTCACGCTCCTGAGACGCTGGGCACAGCGAGCGGCACCACGCCGAAAAAAAAAAAATTAAAAAAAATTAAAAAAAATTAAAAAAAAAGAAAACCACCCACAATAACAAAAATCCCCACTTATTTGTTTTTCCCTCTCGCTTTATGCCGCCTGCTCTAGGCGGAGCGGGGAAGCCTCCCCCGACAGCTACCCGCGGTGTGTCCTCGCCTCGCCTACCTCCCCGGCCGGCAGCCGCCGCCGGTCCTGCGCGAGCCGAGCCGAGCCGAGCCGTGCCGCCGCTCCAGCCGCGCCGGCTCCGCTCCGCGCAGCGGCCCCTACTCCGCTCTTCCTCCGGCCCCCACGCCACCCCTCTCCCGCTGTCGGGCGCCCCCGCCCCGCACCGCCTCTTATAGGGGCGGCGCAGAGCTGCCCCTCCCACCGACGGGGCCGCCCGGGAGCCTGCTATTCCCCTTCCCTCTGGGGTCCTGCCTCCTTTTTGTCTCCTGTTTCCCTCTTTCTTTTTCCTCTCTCCTTTTATCTCGCCCCTCTTTCTCGGTTTTGGCTTTTTTTTTTGTTTTGTTTTCCCCCCGCAGCTGCTGCTGTTTGGGGACCGGGGCGGGGGGGGGGATGCGGCGATTTGCATGTGGGCGGGCACATGGCAGCCAAAAACAAACTGTGGGGCTGTGCGTGTCCGCCTCGCCTTCTCCTCGCTACGGGTGGTGTGGGCTAGCTACGTTGCTTTTTGCAAGGAACTCTGCGCTCCCCGATGCGCAAGAAGCAGCACAGCCCCTCGCAGTTGGCAGCCACGCCCGCCCCCCGGCTGGCCCTTCCCAAAGACCCGGGGCAGAAAGAGCCCAAAACCGCTCTCAGCCGTCCGGCTACAAGGCGTGCCGAGAGCCCTGGCCTGGCAGGAGTCCATCATTCATAACCAACTCGAACAGGACCGGAATTTGCCCTCCATGTCACTTACGGTAAGGAAAGGGCAAGGAACCGTGAAAGCCAAGGCTTTGATACTTACCCATAAATAAGGATGAATTCAGTCCAGTTAGTCCTTGGTGAAACTGACAACCATGCACAAACTTAAAAAAAAAACCAACTCAATTTATTTTTAAAGGTTCACAGTGCCCAACATGACTTGCTCCAAACACAAAATCCATAAATGATGGCATGTTTTAGCCACCTGAGAAATGGCTTGTGTTATTGATCTTCCTAATTATCAAATTTCTCAGATGGCTAAGGCTGCCACAGTTCCTTGTCCTCCTAAAAGGGGCTCCTCCCCTTTAAATATCACCTATCACACAACACCTTCTGAATTTTTTGCTTGGTACACAGCAGGAGCACTTAAAAACACTGCAGTGCAATCTGTAAAAGTGTAGAGGTGCATTTTCAATGCATAAAATGTTCTGTGAATGAAAACAAGTAACGCTCAGAAAGCAGGCAACTCTGAATTACGGATCCCTCTACAGACATAATGCACTGCCATTGCTCTTCTGCAGTCAAGTGGCTGATGTTATCATGCGTACTGTTAATGCTTTGCCTTATTATGAGCAATCTGGTCAATACATGGTTACTGAGGGAACATTGTCTCCGAGTTTCCTGACTTGTATTTCGATGCTGAGCCTACCACCATTGTATTTCTTTGAGTGGCGCAGAAATATAAACACCTGAAAGCAAACTCCAGAGAGCTTGGATGGATTGTCATCTGAAATAATGCTATGCACTGGAGTCTCACAGATAGCAGTAAATATTCAAATTAATAATGCAGACCCTTCTACACTGCATAAAAGCTGACACATTCATTTAAGCAGTGACTCAAGCGCCTTCGTTCACTCACTATCTCACAGAGAGAGGGTCAGGGCTAGACAAAACGAAGAGGCTGTTGATCTTGGTTTCCCCAGTGTAGCTGCTATGTAACTTCACTGACTTAAACAGATTGACTCTGGTTGTAGCTTCATCATCCAGTTGTAAAACTGAAATAAAACTTGAGTCTTTAATGTATAAATGCAAGTGTGTATTTTTCACCAGATACTAGAGCTTTCCATCTTCACATATTTCCAAACATTTACTGGATTGTAATTTTAAATTGTAAAATAAATAATTTCAACATATTCACTCAGAACACAGGGAGAAAGAGTACATTTTGTTTACTAACAGCAGAGTGTTACGGCTCATCCCACATAGTAAAGAGTCTGAAAGAGAACAGTGTATACTGGGTAAGGTTTTCAAAAGAATTAGTGACCTGACATCAGCAGAAACAGAACTACCTCAATACCAAAGAGCTGAAAATTGCCCTGCTACTGGTGTCTCCTTAAACCAGGTTCCTCCAAAGAAAGTGTGGGTTTTTTCAGTATCGTCGGAAGGCTGGATAATGCTGTTAAAGCATTTGGACAACACTTTCCAATAAAGCAGCTAATACACAGTTGTTCATGAGAAGCAAATGGAGCATTTAATTTAGTTTGCTCTGTTAAAATACCTGTAGGATGGTTGGAACGCATCTTTGTGCACCGCTGGATAGCATTTCTCTGCTTTTGCATTCTCCGGGTTGCATGACAGTGGCATCAGGTCACTGAGAGATAAGCCCTGACACTGGACAACGTGGGAAGTTGAGGTCCTGTGCGTAATGGTCTCTTTCTGCTCATCCTTGCCTCTTACTCATTTTCCTCCACTGCTCCTTGCCTCTTACTCTTCCTCTGCTTCACAGGGGGTTCTCCACATGCCATAGTCCCTCCTGGGATGCCCTGCTTTGCCATGGGTCTTCCATGGACCACAGTTCCCTCCAGAGCGTCCCTGCTCTGGAACAGACTGCCTTCTTCCAAGACTGTATCTCTCCCCTCCATGTGTCTCCCCCATTTCCTCCTCCATCTCCTCGCACACCTCTTCACGTCTCCTCCTGTGTCTCCTGCCCTAGAGGCTGCTGCTCTTTCTTAAACATGTTTGAGCAGAGCTGCCTTGTGCTGCTCTCATTAACTGAGGTTTAGGCATACTGTGAGTTGTTTTCATCCCTTTCAGAGCTGGCTGAAAGCAGCTGTGACTGGCACAGAGGAGTTCATGGCCTCCTCCCCTGCAGCCCCCTCCTACTAAAAGCCTGCCAGTTACACCCAATAGACAGTTCAAATGATGTGCACTTTCAGATTAGACCTGATCCTTTTTTCTTTTCCAAAGACTAATCTTCTCCTTCAACCGATTCTCTCACTACAACGTCCTTTCGCAAGTACAAACAAGCTGCCCACACGAGGATCCAAGGCTAGGTGCAAGGGAAGAGCTACAGAGCTGCAAAGGGACTGTAGCTACTCCAGATATCGAGAGGTCAGAGAATATGTAAACTGCTGTTCATGGAAAAGACATCATGTAGTGCAACGAAGGGGTGGAACTGAAAATAGGAAAACATGCTGTGCTCTTGCTGAGGAGGAAGTTGTTTCCTTGTACTTGTAACCTCTACAAGACGAAACACACCATTGTTGAGCCTGCAAGATTGATGGCTCCTAACGTCAAGACACTAGGGAAGACTGTGGGCTTAGTGGATCACATCGAGAAATGCCTTAAACTGAGGAGGTCCAAGACAGATTTGAGCAATAAAGCAAGCCACAGATTAATGCACCTTTTGCAGTCAGCTGTTGAGATATTTCATCTGGAAATCCAAGCTCTTTTTAGCCCTAGATTATCTAGTTTGGATCAAGTTCAGGAAACAGGAAAGATAGCAGATTAGTAATACTTCTGTTCAGAAAATTACTTTTCAAAGAGCTTTGCTCACCTCTTTTCTATCCCTTTTATTTTGTAGCACAACCATAGCTTCAAGATTCCTCGCTATCTTATCTTGGGGTATACACTGAAGGTTCATCTGCATTTCAAGCATCTGCTCTGTCTTGCTTTACCCTCTCCCTTAATTTGCAATATTTGAGTCAGTGGATGGTGACAGCTTTAATAAGGTCCTCCTGGAAGAAACTTCTTAACTTTTAGTAAGAAGTAACTGCATGGTTATTATTTTATAGCAACATAAGCTCTCACTGAGCATCCTAACTTCCACTTATACTTCCTAACATGGGAATTAGTCATTCCAGCCTGGTTTACAGCCCAGTGAGTACAACTGACTGCATCATGCTGTTTACTGCAACCTGCCATGCTCATTTTTCTTCCCATCCTTCTATTTACAAAAAAAAACCCCACTAAACAGGTAACAGGTAGTTGCTGTTTAGTTGTTCCACCTAGAGAGCAACAGAAGCACTAGCTAAGGTTTAACAACCCCTACATCCTCCACTGTGCCCTGCAGTGGGAAACCTTTGAAGTGCTTATCTCTGCCATGCAGAGCAGTGAATCTGGGAAGTTAGTGCTCTCTGGACAAAGACCACTGCAGTCCCAGTGTCTGCTGAAGGCAAAACAGCTTGCTCTCATTCCCTCCATCTTTCAATATAAACATAGGTTTCAAACTGCCTTCAGTCATTAATACGATGCTTCTAAGTCTTTTAAATAAAACATATTGAATCTCAGATATGAGCGAGCCATGATATAAGCAGTTGTGGGTAACATTTCTTAAGTAACGTATCTCATTTCTAAGAAGGGTGATTTAAAAGCCATCTCTTGTGAGGGTTAGTTGCCAAATAACTGCTGTTATTTTAAGAAGAGAGCCCATTGCCACAAGCATAGCCTTGTCATTTCTCACAAATACTTAACATTAAATATACACAAAATTACATCTCCAGTTATCTATATACAGCAAGGTGCTATGAGGCTCACTGTTAACAAAATTACTACATTTTGGATGTAAAATACACGTGCAGCCAAATACTTATGTGGTAAAAATTCTTTGGCTTTGCCAGAAATAAGCTGATTTTCCCAACTATGTATCTAACCTATAGTTTGAAGAGCAAAGAAAATATGTAGAGTTGCCAATTAAAATACTGGAGGCTTATATAAGGTAGCATTTTTATTTTTATATTAAGTTTCTTCCTTTCTCAGATTCTCCAGAGGTATACTTTATAATGGCATGCAGCAGGTATGTATTTTTGTGTGAACGTTTCAACCTTCCTCTGTGCAATTGTCTCTCTCTTAAAAATTAGCCCAAACCAGAACTCCTTCAGAAACATTTCAATGCACATTACATGTGCATTGCCAGACAACTTTTACAGGTACAGACTGCCCTGCAGGAGCCAGAGTTTCTGTGCAAGCAAGGTGATTGGATGGATAGCTACGCAGAATGTAAAAGTTCAATGTGAACAAAGCCCATGCTCTAAAAATTCTACACTTCACCTCCCATGGAAAATGTTCATGATAATAACATCCCCTACTTAATAACAATTAAGTAAAAATTCATCACAAAACAGAACTGAAGCCTAGCAGACATAGAACCCGATCAAAGAAAGACAAATAAAAGGATGCAATGTGGTTTTATTTAACTTCAGTTTAGGTACTGATGGACAAGTCTTCACTGGTGTAAAACAGACCAACCAAGATGTAAACTTAAAATGGTCCATTCCCCAAATTTCCTTGTGGCCAGCCATTTCATATCAGTTGCAGTACTCTATTTTGGTAAACAATGATCTAAGAGAGATCAAAATTTGACTGTTTAAAATCCTTACTCAGTGAGTCCTTATGAAACTCAGAGGAACTTTGGCCTGAATAAGGACTCCTACACTGGGCTTTTTACTACTAAAGCTTCAGCAGTTTACATAGGGAGCATGTATTAGAGTAGCTCCATGAAGTCAGTGGAGATGTGCGCATGGGAATTTGACTGCATAGGCTGGCAGTGCCCCCTCCAAATTTTAACTGTAGATAAAGTCAATCCCTGATTAACAAATCTTCTTTCACTCACATTTCTAGAGCTGTAGACAACAACATTCAGTGTAAATCTTAGTGTCAAGGGGAGCAGTTTTAGGAAGTTATGTTTTTCCTTCATTAGATAATGACACTCAAGAAGGGAAGGAAATGCACTGTTAAGTGTTCAAAACCAGCCCGTAAACCAGAAGGAAATGGAGAAGGAGACTGCTCCATAATTGTACAGCCTGCTTCAGCACCAGTATCACCAGAGGCCATGGAGGAAAGTATGCTGTTCCTCGCCTCCAAACTTAACAAAAGAACTACACTCAGAGCAAGCCATTCTCAGGCCCTGGAAGGTTTTATTTACACAGCCTCACTGCAGTATAAAGGCCAGCAAGCCCCTTGGCCTCCACCAAAGCGAAGGTCTGCTTTTAGGCTCTACAGCCTCACAGCAGCTTCTTCCTGCTCACTCCATACCCATCAAACCTCCAGCATGGAGATAGAAGAGTACCTCAGTTCTCCAGGAGGAGGTTCTCCATGATCTCCATGAGAAGTCCTCCACAAGGACAGCATCTCCACATCTATGACAACAGAGGATACAGGACTCCTATCAAGCATGAACCATAGTGCCCTTAAAGAAAGAGTCACACCTTTTTTTTTTTTTTTTTTTTGCAGTCAGAACCATTTCCTTTTCTTTTCCCATCCCCAGCCTCTACTGAGCTCATGGGTGTCCATTACTGGGCTTTTGAGTGTCCATGCCATCCTGGCCTTCCAGGAGGCAAGAAACACCTCTTTTATGCCTCCTTTTCCAGGAGTGACTTTTTCCAGAGATAGGACTGAGACTAGGTTTGCTTTTGTTCTATTCATACCGCTGGAGAAGCACCTTCTGCAATCAAGATTTAAAGGTGTGTCTTCAAATCTTGAGTTTCTCCAGACATCAAGACAAAATCACACTGCAGAATGAAGAATCTCTATTCAAACCCAAATCTTCCCATAGCTGCTCAGAATTGCCAGCTGACTTCCATGCTTACTTACAGACACTGGAGTCTGCTCTGTAAAGCCCAACTTGTTTTCCTCTTCAGTTTGGGGTGTGCTTTGCACTATGCTTTTACACAAAAAAAAAGCAGGTAGCTTTTGAGTTCTGCCAGATGTTACATTTTGCCCTGTTGAAATAGCTTTGCCTTCTGAATGCTTCCAGCTTTTTTATCAAGCCAGCAGGTTTTACCTCTACATTCTCTACCTACTTGCAGGCATCTGAGGCTGGATCTAGGGTGTAGCCAGCTTACTCTGCAGACACAATCTCTTTTTGGCTCTGAGATGGGCCAGTTCCCGATTCTGCTAATTTTGTCTTAGAAGAACAGGCATCTTCCTGTGCCTGTTAATTATCTCTTCAGCATCTACAGCAAGAGGATACAGTTGGGTTTAACCTTCTCTGGTGCCCTTCTATCCATCCCATCCACTACTGTGTGATCTTATCAAGTAGCTGGAGAGATTAATCCCATTGCTGCAAATGCTGTCTTTTACTTGCCTCCAGTGCTGGTGCTAGAGACTGTCCAGCCACTGGTCAGGTATCAATAATCTTCCTGGGCATTCTGTGGACTCACAGTCTATTGTACATTTCCACAGAGGCTCCAGTACCTAAGCTATGTAATTTCTTATTGTTCCTGGACAGTTTTTGTCTTTATCCCCATGTGGCATGCTCAGGTGTGAAATGCTGTCTCTTTAATTTTTAGCATCAAAACTTGCTGACTTCACTATCCAGATCACGCCTCTCCTTTGGAAAGTTATTTCTGTTTCTCTTCAGCTTAGAGGGCCTCCTTCTCACTTTGATGCTTCTGCTTCAGTACATTCCCACCTGCCCATGTAGCAGGAATAACGTAGCACTTTGGAGGCGCTCTACTTTTGGAGAAGGACAAGACAATCAACCTCCACTTCTCTGTCCTCAAGTCTTTACACACTCATTCCTTGGAGATGGAGTCACCATCCCTGGAGGTGTTCAAAGAACGTGTAGATGTGGCACTTCAGGACATGGTTTAGTGGACAAGGTGGTGTTAGGTGGATGGTTGGACTAGATGATCTTGGAGGTATTTCCCAACCTTAAAGATTCTATGATTCTATGATTCTGTCCTGCTACACTTGCTCCTGATCATGCTAGCAAAACTTTCCATAAAAACTGGAGCTTCTTATTAGGTGTCTCCTCCATTTCTTAGGAATCAAAGTATCACATATAACTGTACAGGATTTAGGTAGCTTTACTAACTCTACTAGCTTAAAAGGAACAGAACACTCCTGTAATTTTTCTCCCAAGTCAGGATCCACTAAATCAGGCCTTTCCTTGGCAGCCAATAAAATATTTTCTTTTCCTTGGGAAAAGCAATGTCTTCAGCATTAGCCCCATAAGAATTACAGAACATGCGATATCTGTTTGTGTTGTTTTTCTTGATAGCTGTAATAACTTGTCCACTTTCTTACTGCACATGCAGGAAAGAGTTTTATTACAATCACTGTATCCTGTGATCTCTGTCCAGGCTTCCTCCCTAAGCTGCTCATCAGTGTTGACATTCACATCTTTCTAAAGGAAGTTATGACAAGTTTTTTGACTGAGATTTCCAGAGCTCCTCTTTGGTGACATATGGCATAATAAATAATTGTAGCCTACCAGAAAGAAATCTGCAGGGAAAATCATTCCTAGCAATTAGCCCAAAACTACTAGTTTCCAAAACAGCTACATAAGGAAATGGAAGGCATGAGAAAACTGATGGGTACGTACACAAAGAGGAGGGGATGCAGACCATACAGATAAATACAAGACAATTTTAATTCCTGTGCTATTATTAAAAGCTCTCCCAAGGTTAGCCAGCAGATGAACAGGCAATTTAGGTTTTGGTATATTCTATTTTCTTTATTAAAATCAATGAAGAATAACCTTGACAAATTATTGCAATCCACGTGCCAGAAACAGTGTTACCTCTTAAGAAGCTATGATGAAGAAAATATGTAGGAAACCTATACAATCTCATTTCTGTAAAAACCTTTTTTTCATTAGAGCTTTTAGTAGTTCATATATGATATTATGCTAATCATAGGGAGTTAGGACTTAAAATAGCTTTGTAGAGCTACTTCAGCGTTCATACGCCATTTTGTAACACATCTGGTTATGACTGCATTTAGAGATGAACTAGATGGGCTTTGGGTCTCATCCGTCCATGCAGATTGTATTCCCCTGAAACACAGACTGGGCTAATTAACTGGGTGTTACTTCAGTAGCTCAACTTCAGATTCACAGTTTCTTCACTAAGTATATTTCACAGTTAACCAGGTCCATGTGCTCATTATTAATTTTTCTCTTCCCCATTCCATTACTGCTGTTCAGTATTAAAAAGACAAGAAACTACACAGATGCCTATTAACATACAGAAGAGATCTTGTTTACAATAGATTCACTCAAAGCAATAGGTTCAGAATTTTGCTCTTGCTCTCCAAGACTGCTTTTGAAATCTTTAAGTTTGAGCATTCAGGCTTAATTTTCCTAGGTTGTTTTCATTTTTAATGAAAGGTCGAGTCAACTTCTCACTGATGAGTACCTTCGAAGCTGCCAATAATCACTAGAATTTCTTTGGGACACTCCAGAGAGAGAGCTCTGGAGCCACAATGTCTTACCTGTTTTCCTCTTCTACTTCCAAACATTGAGCACAATGATTAGGGTACTGTTTAAAGATAATATTAATGATCTGTTTATACATGCTCCAGTATTCATGATAAATAAACCTCTGATGACAGAAAGCTTATGCAAAACTCCTCCCTGTGCAATTACACTTTAGACATACAAGCACGTAACATTGCACAAGTGAGGTCACACTGTGCCCCGAACAGATTCCTGCATAGGAGATCATATGTGGCAATGTAAGCTGTAGGGTATTATAGCTGGGAAATCTCAGGCTGCACAGATAGAACCAAGGTTGTAGAGCTACCTGGGAAATTCACTGAAGCTTTTCTGTCCCCAGAATTGGCCTTTAAAATGGGAGATAGGTTTCCTAGCAAAGTAAGAATGAAAAAATATCTGCTCTCTACAGAATAAAAGAATCTTTCCTTATCCTAAACTCAAGCATAAAAGGACTCCACCTTCTTCGTTTTTTCTCTCCATTGTCCTTGCTGCCACCCTTTCAATGGAAGTAAAAAAAAAGAAAAAGAAGAAAAGCTAGGAAGAACTAGAAAAAAGTGTAAGACAGCAAACAAACAGGAAATGCCGCTAAAAAGAATAAAATTTTCACTTTCGTATCAACCACAAATCAGAGCTTTGAGAGAGTAATTATCAATGTTTTTATCAGCTCTGTTTGATTAGCTTGTTCTTCATTTGCTTGTTGCATGTGGACAAATAACACCGCAGAGATTTGTGGATGCATTCCAATCCTGCCTACACAAGAACAAACTGCTTCCAGAGAAAAAAGAAATGCTCTTTATTTCAGGGGTTTCTTTGGGTAATTTTTCAAGAAGAACTGAGCATCCTCTAAGCATGAAGCAGCTGAGCTGTTCTTGCCCCAGAGCAGGTGAACCCTGAAGGCTACAAGTGGAATATAACCCTTCTTACATACCGCCACTCTGAAAAACTGACTGCAACCTACCACTGAGTGATGGCATGAAGCAGGAATTCATTTTGATTTAGACTATTATCTTTATGTTGATAAATCTTTAATTCCCTCATTGTGTCAACTAGCGGCAGTACTCTGGGAAAATCTGGCCAGCTATTCTTATAGGAAAAGTTTAAGTTCAGTTGGTGGTACCTTGGAAAAAGATGGTGCAGAAAATTACTTCTTAAGGGATTTTCCCACCCTGTTTTTCCACATTACTCTCCCCACAAAGAAACAGAGTGCAACTAGAAAATACACCTGCATAATGCTGCATCACACATTGCTCATCTGCACACATTGCTCATCTGCACACATTGCCACAGGGGAGACGGAGGAGGTGTCAAAGCAACTACAGTGCCATGGCTGGAAGCCTTGTTCTCACAGGAAAAAATACAGCAAAAAATACCACTATGATGTAACTGCTTAGAGGAAGACCAGCACTCAAGAGTTTCAAGGCACCATATCAGCCACCTTGGGAACATCAATGTAACCGTACTGGCAGTACTGCCACTGCTAGCAGAGCTTTATGCAAGCCACTGCATTTCAGGTTTCACAATTTTCCAGGAGTACAGAAGTTATTAGCTCCCCTACCAAATGGAACTGACTCTGGAGACTTCACCAGCCCACTGCTGTTCGTAGATGCTCTCCCTCTTTGATTGTTTAACTGCCATGCACAAAAAATTGTTTGATGTATGGAAGTTATCTGCTTAGTATAAGCAAGTAACAGAAGCACACCCCTTTGCTCCTTATATTGCAATTTCAGAAAAGAACATCCTCATTGACCAATTTTCTGGCTTGTGTCTAAGATATGAGAATGTGTGGGCCCGCACGCCTAAATAATTTGCTGAGGAAAACTCTGGTGAAGATAATGAAAGAAAAAGCAAAGCTGATTTTATGAAAAACATCAACTAAACTGTAGGTTTGAGCTGTGTCTTCAAATATCAACAGTAAAATCATAGAATCATAAAATGGTTAGGGTTGGAAGGGACCTTCAAAGGTCATCTAGTCCAACCCCCCTGCAAGAAGCAGGGACATCCCTGACTAGATCAGGTTGCTCAGAGCCTCATCCAGCATGGCCTTGAACGTTTCCAGGGATGGGGCTTCCACCACCTCTCTGGGCAACCTGTTCCAGTGATCTACAACCCTCATTGTGAAAAAAATTTTTCCTAATATCTAATCTAAATCTAGCCCCATCTATTTTAAAACCATTACCCCTCTTCCTATCACAACAGGCCCTACTGAACAGTCTCTCCCTGTCCTTCTTGTAGGCTCCCTTGAGGTACTGGAAGACCGCTATCAGGTCTCCCCGGAGCCTCCTCTTCTCCAGGCTGAACAGCCCCAACTCTCTCAGCCTGTCCTCATAGGAGAGGTGCTCCATCCCTCTGATCATCTTTGTGGCCCTCCTCTGGACCCTCTCCAACTGGTCCATGTCCTTCTTATGTTGGGGGCTCCAGAACTGGACACAGCACTCCAGGTGGGATCTCACCAGGGCAGAGTAGAGAGGCAGAATCACCTCCCTCGACCTGCTGGCCACGCTCCTCTTGATGCAGCCCAGGATGCCGTTGGCCTTCTGGGCCGCAAGGGCGCATTGCCGGCTCATGTTCAGCTTCTCATCAACCAGCACTCCCAAGTCCTTCTCCTCAGGGCTGCTCTCGATCCATTCTCCGCCCAGCTTGTATTTGTGCCTGGGATTGCCACGACCGAGGTGCAGGACCTTGCCCTTGGCCTGGTTGAACTTCATGAGGTTGGCACAGGCCCACCTCTCCAGCCTGTCCAGGTCCCTCTGGATGGCATCCCTCCCTTGCAGCGTGTCGACGGCACCACACAGCTTGGTGTCATTGGCGAACTTGCTGAGGGTGCACTCTATCCCACTGTCCATGTTGCCGACAAAGATGTTGAACAGGGCTGGGCCCAACACCGACCCCTGAGGGACGCCACTCGTGACCGGTCTCCACTTGGACATTGAGCCGTTGACCACTACTCTCTGAGTGCGGCCATCCAGCCAACTCCTTATCCACTGAGTGGTCCATCCATCAAACCCATGCCTCTCTAGTTTAGAGAGAAGGATGTCATGCAGGACAGTGTCAAATG
>JAAGAY010148424.1:56135-78587 GCA_011801015.1 Ardeotis arabs
GTTGGTGGCCTGCGCTCCCTCTGCAGCCGTCCGCGCAGCTGAGGGTGCTCTCGGGGCGGGGGGGGGGAGCGAAACGTAGCTGCCTGACACGGCCACTGTACTTCTACAGCTTTCTTACCTCCCCCACCAGCGGGATAGGCAGCTGATAGGCACTGCAGAAGCGTTAAGTGTTGTCACACACCTCACAGACGTAAGTCACCCTTAAATTGCAACGTGTGACTGCCATTAAAAACAAAAACAAAACCTAACCTTCCAGATCACCAAGCACTGAGACTGGCAGAAGCTGCTCCTGTCTTTCATCTATCGCTTAATTTTTGCAGACCTTTATTACTAATGGTAAGACGGTATTTAGTCACTTCAACAAATCTATGGGTATTTTAACTGATTTTTCACCTCCAGGCTGACAGAGACAAGAGGCCAAATGGCTTCACTTTAGACTGCCTTGCTTTGTATCTCTTTATGATCTCATTCAGGGGATTTGGGTAATTCACATGAGTGCTAACCCAGACAGGTGCTGAGTTTTCATATTACTGTTTGCAGCATATGAGAGAGAGTCATCAACTCTCATATATATACATAATGTACTTGATTTTATATATATGAGAGAGTACATACGTATATGCATACATACATACATATATATATATTAAAAAATTAGCATCAGAGGTGCTAGCCTTCATAGTCCTGCACAGCTTCCCGGTGGACACTGGTCAGCGACTAGAACCCTTGCCAGGGAGAAGGGATGCCCAGGGCCAGGCAAAGAGCGAGGGATGGGACCCAGCACCAGCATCCTGCCCCAGGCACGATCAAACTTCCACGGCTGGGAAGCCACCTGCTCTGTAAACAGCTCTGCAAGGAACCTGGAGTCCCCACGAGGAAGCCGAGAAATCTCCAGCTTTTTTCCTTTTTTTCCTCTCACAGCATTGTAGGGGGCCTTTGTTTTGTGAAACAGGAGGAGGGTGGTTATGTCAAGAATGGCACAGCACAGGTGCCTCAATAGAGGTAGGCTTGCAGCATCTCACAATCTGTGTTCATCTCCTCTGCTTTCTCTGGAATTTAATTCCCATAAACTGTGAATAATTTATTGCGGCTCCTGCAAGCTTCAAATTGTACGACAGTTTACAGACCACAATGAGCATGGGTGTTTAGTATTTTTTGAGCTTTGAGTATATCCAGAGATAGGAGATAGTGGGCATTATAAGCAAACAAAACTGCAGCGCGAGGGACTTCTCAGGTGCTTTACAGCTGTACATAAAACTACATGAGTGAAAACTTCAGTGGGTTTATCCTGTGTCACCACTTCCACCTTTTGTAAACACAAGGTGTAAGAGATCGTCAGGCAGATTTCGGCTCGAAACACACATTTGACTGAATCTGAGGACATGATCTGATATAACTCTAACTATCTGTCTTAAACTGCAGTGGGTGTGATGACAGTAACAACACGGAGAAAACATGATGCTGTTGCTCAGCACAGTAGATTTCTAAATCTATGTTTCAACTACATCTATGTGAATTTCTTCCATTTTCTGTTTTAAGCGTAGAGAGACTGTCTACATTTCTCCAAGACTAACATCACCTTGTTTCTTCTTTAATGAAAACTCACTGTACACTTGAGTTTTCTTTTCTCTAGATATACTAGTCTTCTCTGCAGATGCCTCTGAACAACCCCAGGAACAGTAGTTACAGATAGAAGTGGACTGTGCGGCCCAGTCCTTAAGGAACAGAAATGTATTTAACCTCACAGAACATGCTGCTCTCCCACAATAGAATACAACTGCTCCAGAGGACAGCACAAAGAGGCTGCAAGTGTATTTCAGTAGAGACGGAAAGATACATTTGGTATGAACCTTCAACATGTGCAAGGAAAGAATGTATTATTTCAAAACTCTTTATGTTTGCCCAGGCGATCGGACAATAGCATTCCTAAAAGCGTACCATTTCTGTTTTACAGCACTCTCAGAAATGCTGGATACCTCATGGTATAATTTGAAAATAAGTTCTAGTTTAAAGTGTTTACAATCCATTTTCCTACTACTGGAGCAGCTGATGTTAAATTCAGTCCAAAGTGGTAAATGGCGGACATTCTGGCATTCTGTTTCAAGGCACTGATTTGGTGTTGAGTTTGCACAATATTCAGGCAGCCACTTCTGCAAATGCTCACCTTGTTTTGCTCCCTGAATCCATGGTTAAATTTTCACCAAAGTCAGTAAGAGAGGAGTTGATCTGACCCCAGTTACTGCTGAAAATCTCAAATATTAGGAACTGAAGTTTACCAATTGGATACCAGTAAAGTAGCACCCCAACTTTACCATTTAGGACCTGTCATCCCTCTTACATAGCAAAAGCCTGACCTGGCCTCTCCCGTTAAAATCAGACCCTCCATTCAGTAAGTTTAGTTTAAGCAGAGCTTTGTTTCCATCACCTGAAGATGGATCAGGCCTCACTTCAGCTACTTAAGTGTAGGCTGCTGGTTTTGCCCTCCAACAAACCTCTTCCTGCTATGACTTCTCTCACTGTTAGAAGCTTTCCCCAAATATTCAGACAGGGACAAAATGGAGTTGGCACACATTTTCCTTACTGCCATGAGAGGCTGATGCAAGCAGTATACTTGGAGAGATAAGCTCTGTTTTGAGAGTCGGACATTGCCCTTCTTCCTGCCCACTCTTTGTGCCTGAAACAAGACAACAGGGCAATAGCTGCTCTCAGCCACCTGAATTCTTCAAAAACTAGCTGTGCTTTTGAGTGTTCTTTGTAGCTGGCAGAGGCTAGACCTACTCAGTGCTCTCCTGGTGAGAAAACACTGGTGAGAATGAAGTGGTTGAAATATGTTTGACTTTGTTTCATGTGGGCCAAAAGTGGAGGCAGAAACTGGAGAACAGGCATTTGTTTTGTGGCTCTCCAAATTCCTTCTTAGCCTCAACTTCCCCTTCCTTAGCACGTTTCTGGGAGAACAGGGAAAAATAATCCACCCCACATCCAGCTCTGTCAGGCTGGAGAAACCTCACAGGCTCAGAGAACAGAACAGCGAGCATGCGAGTGCTTCCCAGTGACAGAAGCTGGTATCTCTGTGTCCAGTGTTCTGCACGCACCCCTGGCTAGCCCATTCAGTCCCAAATCCACCTTAAAGAACCTAAAGGCCAGTGTTTTCAGACAGATTAGCTGATTTTGGGCCTTTTCAAATAGGACCAAAGTTGAGACAGCCACAGGATAATTTGCAATTGTTTTGAGCTTCAGTGGCTCCCCCCTTCAGGCGAGAAGTCTTGATCTGTAAGTTAGACCTGACAGCTACTCACTTTGGTATCTGAGGATAAACTCTTGAAAACACAGGATTCACTGAGCATTATTTTCTGTGCTTTTACTAGGCTTGTTGTGGGCTGCCCACAGCTGCTGCAAGACAGTGTGCCTCAGAGGCCACTACTTCTTCCTGCTTTCTAACTACATAGGCAAAGATCCTCTGCTCCATTTGACACATAAAACCTGTCATTCAGTTGCCTTCAGCAGGTCCTAATCTTGCCTCATTCTTCTTCACAGGCTCCCAATGACTTCAGTCCAAAGCTGTGTGTCTGAGCCTCAGAACCCGAGAAATTTTCCGCTGCTCTGGAAACAGCCCTTCTTGCTTCTTCCCTCCCAATAGTCAACTCTTCCTACCAGCTGCAAGCAGCCTTTTGTAGCATCTGGCTAATTAGGCCTCCCACATACATAGGGTCACAGACTGCCGGAGTACCCCTGAGAGCTTTTCTTCCTCTCCCAACCTGTTCTTTCATGGTCCTCGCAAAGCTGTCATACCACAGGATTTTATTTGCACAAAGGTGTCTTTCCAGGTTTTGGCACTTGTAAGGCCCTGGAATACAAGAGTGACCTACACTCACATGTCTGTCTTTTATGTTGACAACTGAACTAGGCAGTCACAGGAGAATATTTAGACAAGCGTGAGAAAGAAAGGTAAGTAAGTGTGCAAGAGAATACCTAATGTAAATGAAATTCAAGTCTCTTTTCTTATCTGGCAGCTTAAAAGTGCTGGACTTACAGGCTAGGTCTTCATCCCCTGTTGACTCCTGCTCACTGCATCATGAGAGGGAGAGGAGAGGTGGAGGAGAGAGGGTACAGCTCTTTTCATACACTTCCAAATGTGCAGCTCCCTACTGCTCAGTGGGGATTGAGCTGCAAGGGAAATCTGGCAATTTTATTTATGTGGAGTTTTTTAGTGCTGAGCTGTTAAACAAATCTGTCCTACACAATGTAAATGTGTTCTGCAACACAGCACATTATTCTTGATGAAGTCATAAGGATGCTAGGCTGAAGATTTGCCTCTAATTTACTCTGCATACACAGCCTGCTTTCAAACAAAAGGTGAATGACTTATTGTAACCCCAGATTGGTTTCAACACGGAGTGATTAAGCCATGACATCTAGACAAAGTAAATTAAGGAAGTGGTTTTACAGAACAGGCTGACACAAGACAGGCACAGAACTAATTCTGTAGCAAAAATGGGGTGAGTCATGCATCTGCTACATGTGCTTGGGTTAAGTTCTTGCAGACCACAATCTCCTGTATGTATAGGAAACATAAGGAAGGGGCTATAATCTCACACTGTGTAACAATACTGCTACAGTAGCATCCACCTTCAAACATTTCTCCCCCTTAATCTACTAGATGAAATTGAGCATCACTCTTACCTTAGGGAAGCTACACCCATCCCCTCTGCTGCTGCTTTCTCATCCAATCTCCCTTTTATTTAGGGAGCTGTATCTCCAAGGTCATGACAAGTTTGCAGTGGCTTAGCAGGCCAACACTCTTCTTTCATGGTCATCTGTCGTAACTTACATGGGTTCCTTGTCTTTTATGGTTTCAAAAAATGTGAACTAGATTTCTAAACCACACTACAGTCAGCTCAGCAGAGCGGACTCACCGTCATTAGGTTTCAGATTTAACACGGAGCCCTAGTGTACTGCTGACAAAAGAAGACAGACAGATAGTTCCTTTCTGGAGAGCTGCAAAACTGTCATCTTGTTGTTTGTTATGAATAGATGGAGTCTGCTGATATAAATAAGTGGAGTCTGGTGAGCACCTGCACTTAATTTTCTTCAGCCTACCCCCAGTCCATACTTGCTGAGACAATCATCCCATTGCGAGTGAGTTCAGTGTAGAAAGAGCTTATGATGCCCAGTGGCTACATCTCTCTTGAGGCATCTGCTTCTTTAAAAAAAAAATGTACAATGTTCTCAATCCTACACATGCATGGATACCTATCACGGTACTTTTTAGGGAAGAGACTAGTTAGGTCCTTCCAGTACCTAAAGGAGGCCTACAGGAAAGATGAGGAGAAACTCTTCAGCAGGGCCTGCTGTGATCAGACGAGGGATAATGGTTTTAAAATAGAGGGAGGTAGATTCATATTAGACATTAGAAATTTTTTTTTTCACAATGAGGGTGGTGGAACACTGGAACAGGTTTCGCAGAGAGGTGGCAGATGCCCCATACCTGGAAACATTCAAGGCCAGGTTGAATGAGGCTTTGAGCAACCTGATCTAGTCGGGGATGTCCCTGCTCCTTTAAGGGGGTTTGGATTACATGACCTTTAAAGGTCCCTTCCAACCCAAACTATTCTATGATTCTATGAGACTGAAATGCAAGTAATCGAACTAAAGTGGATGGCAGTGGAGATGGTAAGAAAAATGTCTCCATTGCTCTGACTTTGCTTATCTCAGATGCCTGCTCACTTTAGCATTACCTAGGAAACAAGAAAAGGGAGCAAGTTTCTACCTTTTCCCTGAAGTATTTGTACCATAATTACAGCTGTTCTGTTAGATTATCTTCAGCTCTTACCAGAATGTCCTGTCTGACAGTCACAAAATGTGTTATATTAAGGATCGCTGCACACTGAGAATTCACCAGTTCCCTGACCTTCACGTGCCTGTTGCGTTAGAAGCAGCTGTACTTTCATGCTTCTCCTCATCAATCTAACATGCAGGTATCTGCTCTGCTGGAACTGCTCCTCACATTTTACGTCTCTGATCTTTTCAAGTTGTTCCCAGAAGACTGGGAGCTCTCACTTGCACTGAATGTGCTTGTTCTTATTCAACTGGCTTAGCTTTTCCTGATCCTTCCTTAACAAAACCCCCAAATGCTGCTGCTTTTAAATAAATTGCCATTGAGCAACTATTGGTTCTGGCTGTAGCTGCTGCTGGCAGACTGTTGCACAAGGCATGCGCTACCCTCAGACGCTCAGATTGTTTCTCTTTTTAAACTCAGATACCTTGCATTTTCAGGTATCCGCTGTGCTCTGCTGTTAAAACACTTCATCCATTTCAGCCTAGAAGTGGCTGTATTTTGCTAGGCGATAAAGCATCACACTGCATTTGGGTAATGATTCTGAACTGAAGTAACCCCATTGGAGAACTCTTTCATTTACAAGTGCTGGAAGAAGCCACAGGGCAGAACCAGATCTTCCTGCCTTGAGTCACAGAAATAGGGAAATGCAAAATTCTGTTTTCAGCATTAGACAACCAAAAAAGACATCTAGTTTGCTAAGCAATGTATGGTAGCGAGGGCAGAGACAGCTGGTTCTGCAAGATGCTGGCATCATTTTGGAACTAGGACCTACCTGTTAGGTGCAAATATAAGGAATTTTCCAGAGATGAAAGGCCAGATTTTAAAAGCTATTGCAATGTTAAGGAAAATCTCACGAAGATTTTATCAACCTCTTCAGTCTCCTAAACACTCCCTTTACATCCAGAGGCACACATGGTTCCCCAGCCTGGGTATGGAGATATTGCGGAGAATGTGTTCCTTTAGTTCTCCCTAGTGTATTAGCGGGATCATCTCATGATGCCTATCTTGAGAGTGCTTTCAGCAAATTGTGGTGGGACCATTCAAGGAGTTTTGCAGTGGGTGAACGAACAGGACTTCACTGACACAACCACTCATAGGTTTTAATCTGTCTCTAAAGGCTGTCAGAATCTTAAAGGCTGTCCTCTGCAATGAAATCCAAAATTAGTTTAGTAGCCCAGAGTTTTTGAAGTGCCTCCTTTGCAGTAGCACCACACCAGGCAGTGTGGAAACAGGGGCTTTTAAATCTCTCTGTTCACCTGATCTCACCTCAGGCAAGATTTTAGCCCTAAATTTACTGACGACATTTTCTAATATCAACCCTGATGCAGTCAGAGACCTACCAAATCAAGGTAATAGCTCTTTCCTCTAGGGTTTTTTCTTACTGTGTGATTTTCCAAACAAACCAGAAGGACAGCCTTTTGAAATCTAAACAGGATTCGTGGAGAGAACTGTTTTGAGAAGGCTCAGTGGCTTTGTTGCACAGAGTGATTCCAAAGACTGAGGGCACCCTGCAGCCAGCTGCCTGATCCTCCTTTAGAAATGTAAAGCTGTTTACTCCAAGAAGTTCAGGAGTGCCACAGTGATAGGCATCGTCCCTTAAATGTTATGAGATTGAGGCTAAACTTTAATTCAAAGACTCTGAACTCACAGTGGAAAGAAGAGTTGAAGCCAAACAGCCAAGGCAGACTGTTTCCAGAAGAGGATGAGACTGGTTATACTTGCTAGACTCATATGTGGCATCCCACAGTCACTTGACCTATATTCTTGCCTTTGTCTCAGCCACTCTCCTTCAGGCTTCCAAACCTCTTTGCTTTGAATGGCACCATCAAACTTCTTTGCTGCAAAGACAATAACCGGTTGTCCAGACAGCTAAGGGCTTCGCCCAGTGCCTTCACCAAGCTGGTGAATGGTGGAAAATTAAGAGTAGTAAAGCTTTTGCATGTAAACGAAGGGTATGTAGTGGTGGCATGTTGTTGCAACAAGGTTATGAAGGACTACCCTATGCCCTCTGGTTTCTTACTGAGTTGCATTGATACTTCTGGCCACTGCTGCTGGTTTTTAAAATGAAATGAACAATTGGATCACGGGTGGGGAATCAGACTAGAACAGGGAGAATGGTGTAAGTGCCTCTTGTGCTGCCCTGGTGCTGCTGAGATGAGTCTCTTTATAGTCCAAACAAAACCTCAAAAAAACCCAAAAAACACAAAAAAAACAAACCCAAAACCCAAACCTGCTAGAAAATATAATGAGGAAGCTCTGGTCCTTGCTGCAACCCCTCAAGACTTTTCTATTTCATGTATATGCATTCTGGAATTACCTGCACACACCATAACCTTCTTTTCTCCAACGTAATCCTTTACAGCTGCCAGCACAGAAGCATGCCAGAACAGGGCCAGGGCCTCTAGCTGCTTATCAAGTGGGCAGAAATAGAGCCACTTAACCATAAGCTCCATAGTTTCCATGAGCAACAAGTTCCCATAAATTTGTGTTTTTCTTCTCTTCAGGCCCATCATGTGCTTGGCTTATTTCACAAGTCTCAAGCATATAAATAGGTTTGCCCTACACACAGGTAAGTCTTGGTATGTCTATGGATACTAAATAAAAAAATAGATTATGATAATTTCCTTCTCTGAGTAAATGAGTCAATCCCCTAAAGCAAATTCCTATCACTTTTCATGACCAGTTGCATTCAACTAAATGTAATCCTTTCTGCAGCACTTACCACAGGTATACCATTATTCAAGGAGTTCTGTTAAAAAAAATCTCCATCTGCCAGTGTCAGCATCACTGATCTGATGTATGTCTATCATGGCTCATTAATCGTACATTAAAGACCTGTGTGCGTGCAGTCAAGTTTAGTCTTGGAACAGGTTCTGCTTCAATGGGTTTGAATGTCACCTCCCATTGAGATCATCTAAGAAGCTTTTATTTCCAAGGGAAAGTAACACCTTAGGCTTTTCAGGAAGTTTTACTATCTTTCACATTCTGCCCTTCACTTCATCTAAGTTTCGTTCATTTTCCCTCTTCCAGCTATAAAGGTGTTTCCCCTGAACTGAAGCCACAGTTCCCAGTATC
This sequence comes from Ardeotis arabs, assembly GCA_011801015.1. Taxonomy (NCBI): domain Eukaryota; kingdom Metazoa; phylum Chordata; class Aves; order Otidiformes; family Otididae; genus Ardeotis; species Ardeotis arabs. The sequence goes on from JAAGAY010148424.1 coordinate 65,047, forward strand.
AACCAGAGGGAGCACTGCAGAACAAATCATGGTACTTTTTTGCAGTCTATCAGCCTTGTTTCTGTAACAAATAATCGGCTCATGAACTCAGCTTCTGCACATTTTCTGTCATTAACCCTCAGTAGTAATTTTAATATTTTGAAGTTTTATTCACAATCTCCTGAATACCTGGGGTGCAGGTGGCATGAATGCCAAGAATTAATTTGACAAATATTCAGTTTATGTTTTCGTGTTTGTTCTCTCTATCGGAGAACATCTGTAACTAAGCAACAGGAACATATGTCTCAGATCTTATATCTGACTCTAAAATGTTATTTTAGCTAGCACAGGCTTGTATTTATGGTATTATAACAGAGTTCTGATTTTGTACACATATAGAGCATCAAAGTAAATTTATCCATGTCTATCAGGTGTAAGTAGACCCACTAATATTCTATGAGAACAGTCTGGACAACTGCTATGAACAAGCTTTTAATTTTCCATTCTAGGAAATAAGTGAATCATAGATTTTGCAACTAGTCACACTATGAACATCTAACTGTGAGGAAGTTTCTGGGAAGTGATGAAAAAAACGACTGTGAATGTGTTGAAAAGTAGTTTTCCTTAGACTTTGAGGATATATTCATGGAGTTCTCCTTTGCCCTGGCTATTCATTCAGCTCTGGTATTTCAGGAGAAAAGATTTAGGAATGTAGGGCTGTCTAAGGTAAGTCAGTACACAGAGCACAGGACTGCATGCCTTGAGAAGGCTCCATGGATGTCACTTCAGTGCCTTACTTTTCCTCACACTATCTGTGCTATTCAACTCATCCCCTTTTAGCTGTCTTATTATTCTATACAGCAGCTAGCACCGTGAGGACTTGATTTAATGGCCCTCTAGATCCTACAGGAATACATATAATTGTACAGACAGTTATATCCCAAGTTCTGTATAAATGGTTTTATTATTGTTTTGATCAGCATCAGGCTGGAAATAGCATAAAGACCAAGGTTTTTTCAGATGTTCCATAGAAAGAAATGCCATTAAGACAGCCCACAAGTGTTAAAAGCTTCTCGCTATTACTAGTAACCCATAAAAGAAACAGTGATACTCGGTCTTTTTCTAGCTGTGTATACATTTAAAAAAAAAATAAATGGAATGTTTAGGATGACAGAAGTGTTTTAATTTTTTCATATTTCTCATGCAGTGTTTTAGCCACACAATAACCATTAATTTTAGTGGAAATCAAATCACTAAATCCATGTGTGATGCTTCAAAAACTCATGCACAAACATGTAGTATTCAGAGTTTACTGGCAACTAAATGGAGAACTGAGGAAACTCAGGTAGGTAGAGCCAGTGACAAAGAGAAGCAAACAGATATGTATTTACACTCTGATTTGTACCTTAAGTGTCACAGGAAGTCCTCCTGCATAATGCTTTATGGGAAAAAAGCTATAGTGGAAATCAAGCAGAGTCATTGAGGGGGTATATTGCTATAATTTTGAACCAATGTAAAATTACCTCCTCTGTTGTCACACCAAGAAATTCAGAGTTACATTTGTCAGCCATCAACAGACTAAAGATCTCTAAAAAAAAAAAAAAAAAAGCTATTACAGCTAAACAAAGTGAAAACAAAACTCCAGTCAGGTCAAGAAAATTTCTAGCAAAGCAAGCCTGACAAGCTTCAGTCCTGAGGCCTTGCAAACTCTCTGCAAATCCTGCAACATGTTATTAGCAATCGCACTACTGCATTATGAGGCTGCAAGGCTACAAAACCCGCCTCAGCTGTGAGGTCCTGAGACCCCTCTGTCAGTTCAGGATGTATTAGGAGAAGTATTCTCTGTTTCCTATGCAAAATGAAATCAAGTTTTTAGCATGGCAAAGTAATCTGCCAGTGCTGATTACATTTAAAAGAAGGTACAGTCCCCATGAAAGGAAGAGTTTGAAGACCTTCCTGTAAGGGTTATTCTAACCCTATCCCTAAAGCAAACAGGACACTTGTAGTGAGTCCCAAGCCCTTGGACCCTGCACATCTGCAGAAGTGCCATGTGTCAGACATGCATTACGCTAACACCCAGACCTCTGAATCTATGCAGAATTCTGCAGAGAGATGTGACATCTGCTCCAGCCTCTGAAAATCAGGGACTTGCAAGAGATTCCATGTTGGTTGCCCAAACATAGAAAACTTCAGAGTGATAATGAGTGATAACTACTGAATGATTTAATAATTTTAAATAAAATGGCTAGAAATCAATACTGACACCATATATCCCTGGAAAGGCCTACAGCAATTTTGGTGCAGGATTCCATGCTCACAGCTGAAGAGAGCACATACTCAACCCCAAACTGTCTCTGTAAACATTCAACATGTGGGCAGTTTGGCATACTGCTCTGCAGAAGGTCTGAAGCAACAATCTAGGTTGATGAGATTTTTACAGTTTCTTTAGGAAAAAGAGCAAACAAAAAAAAAAATCACAAGCATCACAAAATTCAGCATCTTCCATATCAGTGGTTTAATATTAATATTCCTCCATGAATCATTATGCATGAAGTATTACGTGAAGTTCTGAATTGGAGGTGGTTCTTTTGGTTTAGAAAATGGATGCACGTGAGGAAAACATGTCATAAATACAGACAAAGCTTAGTTAGGAACTATCTTTCCTGTTAAGCTTTGCTTTTTGGCTGTTAGTAATTAATATTCCCATAATGACTTTCATTCTTTAGCTTATTATCTAAGGAGGTTTTGGCAAACATACAATCTCAATGTATGCCAAAGTCTAACAGCTGTCTTTTGTTTGACATAGATCAATATAAACACTACCTTATTCTTTGCATTTAATTCTGCTATCAGCTATTCCACTTTCTCAGTTTTAGAAGTACTGCATATTCAAGCTGCTTTAATATGTCTAAATTAAAAACTCATAATGAATACACCTATAGCAAATAGTAAACTCACAGCTTTATAAAAGTAATATTAGCTGGAGAGAATAAATAATTCATCCACAAATAACTGGAGATTTTTAATAACTAAATACAGTACAGAAGTGGATATATTCTGACAGGAATTTTTGGTTTTGATAATTTTTTTTTTCACCACAGAGTTTTCCACTGAATTATTTGACCAGCTCTATTAAGACACAATCATGTAATGACAGAAACATGCAATTATCTTTAATCACCCGATTTGTTCATTTTACTGAGATCAATAAGATCAGTTTGTGCCTACATGTCAAAGATAAATGATTCTGCAAGTGATCCATGAGATAATGGTGGTTACAAAGTTAAAAAATAAAATATAAACTTCCCCCCCAAGACATACTATATTTGGGTCTTCTTATTCTCTTACAATTAAATCAAAGTTTTTAGTGTTTCTTGAACTATTCACAGTGATGAATCTGTCTTGAGAGGGTCATTTTGGTAAAACTTGTAAGTTTAACCATTTCTATACATGCCATTTTAAAACTTGAATTAATTTTACTTTGAATAATTGATAAGAAGTTGAAAACCTGGGTCCCCTCTACCCACAAGTGCTTTAAGCAAGGGGTGACCAACGTAAGTCCTTGAATACGTTGCACATTCTAGGTGTAGTTCTTGCACCACAGATAGTAATATTTTGCACAAGTGGGGACTGCCTTGTATCCAGGCCCCCACACAAAGGATGAAATGAGCCAACAAGTGTCTCATTGTGTCTCTGCCTTGAGGTCTATAGGCTAACGCACCCTAACTCCACCTATAATGGCATAAAAGGATGCTGGTGACCAGTACTATCTCCTGCCTATGAACAACCCTGGAAAACCCTGCTTCCTTGATCTTCCGTGGTGTGTGGTGTGTTGCTTCTGGTTCTCTGCCACATGATGACTGGTATATGTCTCATGTTGCCAGGATGCTGGGTTACCCTTGCTTTCGACCTTACATTAATGTGAGTAATTGAAATATTTTTCTATCTATAAATCGTCTCCTGGGAAAGTCTGTTCATCCAGTAACTGTCCCCTTGTTTTCTCTTTCCATAAAAATATCTGGAATAACTCTCTGATGGTGCACATCTACACTGAATTACTCAGCTGCCTAGTGCACTCCATATCCTGATTCCCTGACATCTCCATTAAACAAATGTTAGTTTATGTAATCCTCTGGAATTTTTTGTTTTGTTTTGTTTTGTTTTGGCAGGGTTCTCTGGCTGGTTGGTCGGTTTGTTTGTTGTTGGGTTTGTGAGTTTTGTTGGGTTTTTTTTACTCCGAGATAGCAAATTAATTCCCTTTTATATAAGACTTAAGTATAATCTTGGAGGTAGCTCACTCTGGTCAAAAGGCAGCCTGGATAAGACAGCATCAGGTCTGCCATATATAATCTTTTAATCGTATCCCAGAACGTTTTGCACCCTCAGAACACCTCTACATGCCCTCATGCTACAGCCAAAGGCATGCAACATACCATTTCAGCTTCATGCTAAAAAACCACTACGATGCCAGGCTGGAAAAAGACTGACCACCACAGAAAACAGTATCTGCCTTATGGCCACAAGGCATCACTACATCCAGTGCTTATGCAGTGTGCATTTGACCCCCTTGGTCTAGAGTCTCCAGCAACTGCAGACATAACTCTACATCACTTGAGCTGAAGCCCAGGAGCTGGATGCAGCTAGCTAGGATATGCAGCCAAGAACACTTCCCATTGTCAACTGACTTGACACTTCATCGAGCTTATCTTAATACTGAACTTGAGCAGTGACCTCAAATGCTTTTGTAATAAAGTCAGCAGAAGACTGAGCTATGTGTTGTGCTGTAGCATCTGCTAGAAGAGGAAGTGAAAGTCTCAGAGCATTTGAACTGCATCCTGGATAAGACAACATCAGATCTCATCACAACCCTGTGCAGGGAAAGAGAACTTGGTCTCCAGTTTCATGCTGAGGGTTGTTTGCTGCAGCAAAGTGAAAGCAATAAGACTCAAAGGGCATTTCTTATTAGTAACTTTTCTTTTGGTGTGGTATTTCCATGCTTACTGAGCTCTTAAATACTGAAATGTAGACCACAGCTGTTAATGTCAAGGTTTTTATGTATATATTGTCCTAGTCTGGTTAACTTTATGTGGTGGTTTAGCCCGGATCACCACACAGTTCTTTGTTCACCTTCCCCCTACCCAGCAGGATGGGGGAGAGAAATTGGGAAGAAAGGAAAACTCGTGGGTTGAGATAAAAACAGTTTACTAAAAATACTAAAAGCTACAACATACAGCTACATTCCACACTACAGCTCAGTGTGGAATGACCTAGTGTATTGGTCTCGTGAGAAGATGGTTTATTTCAGTGACAATCTGGAATTTCTAAGTAAATAAGTAAGTAAAATCTAACTGATGATTTGCCATTGTGCCATAATTTTCAGATCACAACTTTGAAGGTCTCCAAGTCTGTGTGTTAACAGAAGAACGTAAGGATGCTTGCATCAATTAGATCAGAGCTCTGTCTCCCTCAGTGTCCAGAAGGCAGTAACAGAACCTAAGGAAGAATATAAAAAGAGGGCAAGCATATAGTGATACTTTGCTGGCATAACCTCTTGGTCTCCAGTGACCTAAAACTCAGGGGTGTCAGAGTCTGTTTAAGTTTAAAAAAAAAAAAATACTCTAAAGCCAGAACGTCCTCATTGGCATGATGGCTGAATCTGAAACTTGTCTAGGTCTGTTCTGCTGACAGCATACACTGCAGTAATAATTCCTCCCAATCTACTTTGGCTCCTATAGGAGGAACTGGGTCTTCTGTGGGGATTTATGGACTACAGCTGTAGCATTAGGGAGAATAATCTTGCCTTGAAGCGGAGTTTAATGGTTATAAAGAGTGTTAAAAAAAGCATATTTACATGAAGGTGAAAGAGTATGCCAGGTCTGGTTTGAATTAAAGGCCTGGGCTGTAGGAAAGTTCTTTATCAGCTCTCCTATTTGCAAAGTGGAAGGATGGCTTATGTATGGCTGCCTTCCAGGACTCTGGCTCCTGCATTGGTCTGTAATAAGGGCTGTGAAGTACATTGGAATGAAAGTGCAGGGCAACAGGGTGAGATGTAACAGGCACAAGCTGGAGCCTGAGAAACTCTTAATATGATATTAGGAAACGCTTTTCACTATGAAGGTGGTCAGCACCTGGAACAGGGGGCCCAGAGAGGTGTGTTTGGGATCTCCTTTCTTCAAAACTCAACTGGGTAAGACCCTGAGCAACTTGGTGTAATTGACCTGCTTTGGGCAAGAAATGAGACCAGAGACCTCCAGAGCTTCCTTTCTACCTCAGTTACTCTAGGAGTCCATGATTCTTTCAAGTCTGGTGAAACTTCAATGGGAAATTATGGTTCCCTGGAAAAAGAACAACACATTATTTTCTCTCAATCACAGCAATTTGCATTAAAGCACCAAGAAAAAATATAATTGCAATCTCTCTGTGATTTATTTTTACTTTTTAATTAATGAAGTAGTTATTAACAATACCACCAGACCTACATCCAGCAACATTGTAGCTATTTATGTGCACTTTACCAGTGTTTTTGGTTTGATGATGACACCAAAAGCTGGGGAAATAATCACTCTGGTTCAACCCAAACCAAAACACAGGAAGAAACTGTATCCTCACCTTTGTGTTTATTAGCCCATGATGAACTTCCATTAACTTATCTAATGAAATTTAAAACAGATTGCCATCAGTACCTAGGGGTGATGCAGCATCACCATCATGTGTGACATAAGAACACATATGGAGAAGAGCTAACACTACTGTAACCCCACGTAAATTTGGGCCTTGTGCTAGACACACATTTTTTACAAATAAAGGCATCACCCATTTTATTGATAATCTTCCAAAGCTGAGCTTTGGCTGGTTGTTCTTGTTTTCAAAAGAACATACCAACACAGTGACCTACCCTTGTGACCTGTGTTTTGAGTTACACATGAAGAGTATTGAAAGAGTATTGTCATAAGGGGTGTTGGAAGCTAGTGATCTGCACCTACAGCCGTTTGCTGTAAACACTTCCTCTTCCCCTGCCCTGTCTCAACAGAAGATGGCTGTCATCTCCTCAGCTAAACTGGGAAGACTAAATTATTACTACCTTTTGATGTGGGTGCTGCCTTCATCATCTTTGGTGTTGAATCCATGTCTTTAAAATGAAGCCTCTACAGGCAATAGTCTGCAAGTGTTCATAAACTCTTTACAAAAAAAAAGGCCAAAACTATTAAAGCAAGGAACAAATACTTATCAGCTCAGTGATTCACTTTCATACTTTCAACAATCTGTCTTTTGATGGAAAACACTGTTTACAATTGCAGGGACACTCACCTGTCCTTGGGCTATGCAAATGTTGGAAGAAAAGATTAGTCCAATCTGCCATACACAAGATCCTTGTTTAATCCAGGATGTGGCAGATACCATTCACAGTGAATTTACATAATGCTGGAAAGAAAGGGTGAGCAAATGCAGCTGCCATACTTTCTCTCTTTCTTGTATGTAAGTTATTACATGAGATGACCAACCAAATTTTTAAACCCTTTAAAGGGCTTTAGGTGTCTGGTTCTTTTGTTGTTGTTGTTGTTGTTATAAATTTTAAGCATAAGACATTTCAAGCAGGAAGCACTTTCACACAAATTGCTCATGTTCCTAATTCAGCACTTTGGGCAATTTTTTTATTGGAGGGGAGGAGGAGGAAGGGGGAAGGATTTCAGCCAGATGCACCATTAGGTTTAGATGTTACTGTCTCAAATACTGTATTCAAAGACACTGAAGGTTGCATGAACGTGTGTTTAAGTATATGGACCTAAATATAAAGTCCTTTTTTAAAACACTGAATGAAGGACAGTTTTCCAGAGCTGATGATCACATGTAGCTGTCACTAGGCTCTCTGTGAAATGTACATACTCACTATTTGAAAATCAGAGTACTTTTGTTAATTTTTTCAGCTTCAGGTCCTTGACACTAGAGTTTTGCTCATTATTCTCTACATGTAAGGAGTACAGAATGGTAAAGCTAAGAAAGAGAAAAGAAACCTAAAACCCAAGCTGTCAGTGTGGGATTTTTTTAAACTTGCATAATTTCTAGTCAAGCATGAAGTCCATTTTTTTTTTCCAGCATTAGTAATGTTGTAAACTCTTAATTTTCCAGGAAAACACACAAAAAAAATCTGTTCAGCAAAATATATGAAATATATCCCAATGAGTTTGGCTGCTATTGCTAGGAAGTACTTAATTACAGTAAGAGAACTGAGATTTTGAACAACATATTCATTCTAATGAAAGGGTTTGCGATCCTGAAAGGGTGGAACACCACCAGAAACAAGGCATGTCTTTTCTCTGTCAATTATTTTGCTCTAAACAGGGTGACTCAGGCCATGAGCCACAATAAAAGCTGACAATACAGAGGAAGATGTTCTACTTCCCTGTTGGCTACTGGCTAATCTTTCAGTGCCTAGGAAAGGACCGAGCTTTCATCCTGTGCCACTTGCTGTTTTTATCAATGTTGTCTTTGGAGAATGACTTAACACTGTCTGTTACCGATTCAGTGCTTGTGAAATTCCCATCCCACAAATAAAAGGACCAGCAGTGATACTTGGTTTTTTGCCTGCCTGTTGATTAACAAGCAGGTCTGGGTCCATCTTACTTCAAACATAAACATCCATTTGTCATTCAATAATTTGTATTCAAAAATTAGTGTCAATGGCTCCGTGCAAACTTGCAGGAGATGTATCTTATAAAAGCTTTGTTTAAAGTAAAAGTGTGACTTTCCCCAGTTGTGCATGAAATTTGGGAGTTATGTGGTCAGAGCTGTGTATCTGTGATGGTTGCCACTTACCATGGTTAAACGGGGCTACCACCTGGCTGGGGCTGGTAACTGTCAGCATATCCTGATTATTGCTAATACTACAAGCCAAAAGCAGCTAACAAACTGCAGTTCTGAAGCAGTTTGAACACGTAAACCAGGAGGACAATCTTGGCTCTTTCAAGGCAGAGGATCATTGGCACCTCTGGTATTCATCCACATTAACCTGTGTTACAAGTTGGCAGATCTCAGCTATGTAGCTTGTGAAGTAATTTATATCTGCAGACATGACTCTTGAAGAAAATTCTCCACATCATGCCGTTCTCACCTTGCACCAACATAAGATGTCCTCTCAGAAGGTTTCTTCTGAGAACCATCCCATTTTGCTTGCAGCCGGAGGTAATGTATAGGTTGCCTTTACTGCTGCTTGTGGTCACTTTCCTTCTAGCCTTAGTCAGAGCTTGTCCGCCCCATTTATATTTGGATTTTGTTCCTGGAGTAGTTTTCTCTTTTTATAATGAGCCAGAACAGTTCATAAAGGCTGTGTGGCTGCCTTTGCTGGCACAAGGAGAAACTGCAGGACTGTGCAGTCCGCCATAGGAAAGGGAAACATAGGAAGGGGAAGTAATATTATACAATATTATTACCTAGCCTTTCTAGAACATTCCTACTCTCCTGTAGTCTTGGTTACCTTAAATAATTCTGCATTCTCAGCAGGTTTGGCTGCTTTAATGGCAAAGGGACTTTTATTTTCTAACTCGTAACCAATTTTTAATCCTTCTCAAAGCTTTCTCAGCCTGCGGATTTCAGCCTTTCTTAATACCGTCTAACAAGGCACTTTTTAAAAAAGCTATTTAGAAAACTTCACTTCTTTTTATGATGAATGGTTTGTTTCATCCTCCCTTAGCCTATGTAGCTTGGCCTTACACCACTGAAGCCTGGGGACTTTGCTGTTTCAGATTGGGAACCTAGCAGACAAGAATATGCTCCACTAGTCTTCCTAAGAAATCTACTTCAGAAACATGATTTATAAAGGCAGGACTACTTCACCCCCTATTATACTGTTCACATCACAATGCTACATAATTCCATCTGTAATGATTTGCTTCAGAATATTTCTTTCTAACTATTTTTCTCAGAAGAGTAGTATAACATGGGCGACTCTCCAGCCAAGCAGCTGTTCTGAACAATATAAAGTATAATTTTTGTCACCAGCATAGCTATTTTATTCCTTGGTTCCTTAGGAACTCCCAGGCAAACATAATCCAGTCCTGGCAAATATTCACCAATTCCTACAGTTTTTGTATCACATTTCTTTTTAATGCCTCTCCCTATAACAATGCTCCATCAGCAGACAAACATCAGCATATCTTTTCCCTTGTTGAGAGGACCACAGCAAAATGCTCATTTTGCTGCTACTTTTGATGTTCTCCCTTGACAGAAAATGTGTACTTTTTCTGGATTATATTTATTTTTCCTCAGAGGATACAATAAGGAAATAACAGATGTAATGTCCAGAGAAAGAGTCTCTCTCCCTATTTCCATACTATGAGGACAGTGCCAAGGAGACAGGGACCTACAGCCCTGGACATGGATACACACAAATGCCAACAGTTCAGATTATCATTTAATGTCATGTATAATTAGGCAACCCCCACTGATTCCCACTCAGAATCAGAGCTTTATTGTGCAAGGTACTGCCAAAAAATTAATGAAGAAGAGAAGCAGATGCTTACATGGAGCTTATTCATACCTAGAGAGCTTATGTAATTTCTGGCATTTCCTGTTGCCAGCTGGACTATAAACAATGTTAAACATTTACACCTTCAAAGTTTTAATTGCTCTCCATAAGAATCCCAATGATACCTATTATTATCCATGTCTAAGACGAGCAGGAGACAGGAATGGTGAGTTGTACAAACACTAATGAGAAGTTCCTGGCATCTACTGTAAAAGACGACACTGGATCTTCTCTCAACATATACCTTCTAGCTGTATCACCTATTCCACACGAACTAGGAAATGAATGAAGAAGGTAATCTCATTTTAAGGATGTAAATATTCAATCACATGTGGCCTAAAGAGGTACCTTCTACTCAAAAATTATCTGGAATCTCATTACAACCAAATACATTCAAGATGCCCTTCCCTTTCTGTACATTCTTGCCTGGTATCTTTGACAGTGTACCTGCTGCATAATGACAACTTTGTGAGGAGCCTGCCTGCAGACTGAGCCTGGTGTGCCTCTTCTGCTTGGAGATATACACCTGCAGATACCAAGGACTCCCAAGAGTTTTCCTTCTAGAAGAAGCAACAAAGTTCTGACCAAAGAGGCTGCAGACAAGCAGGTGTGCAAAGTGGTGGGGAAAGGACGGGTGAGTTTTAACAACACTCAAGTCCAGAGCGCACTGCTGAGTTTATCAAGGCATGGATGTGGAGCCCTGGAAAGACAAAGAAGCCCTGGGCTGAAGTTGGAAGTGTGCCCAAATGAGTAGGAAACCCTGTTTGCCCATCTGTTGGTCTATGTATTCTCATGGCGTCCTATGAAAATGGTGTTTCAGCAGTCACATGCTGTAGTTGTGTGTCTTTTCATGAATAACTTCTGAACCTATAGTCCAATTACAGTTAAACTTTACAGAGAGGGCAATCACAAAGATACAGAATTCCTTCATATTTGAGGAATATAGGTGAATGGGTGGCAGAATGACTCTATCAGCCTGTTTACTAAGGGAAAGGCTGCACTAAACAATGACTAACAGCAAAGGATGCACATGGGACAGAGATGCTACCAGTTCCCCAACCACTGGAAAGCTCTAGTCAGAGCCATACTTAACTGACAAGAAAAACTCACTCTGCAGTCCATTTATTGGTGTCTATTAAGGAGCTAGTTGACAAAGCAGCTTTGATATAACTGTTAAAAAATCAAGGAACTGTAAGACGCACATCCAAAGAAACCAGGATTTATGAATTCTGCTGCTTCTGGAACTAATTATTTTGATTCAAGAAACAGGATCTAAAGGCGCCAGCATCGCAGGTTCACATTTTTACATCTGTTCAGAAAACCACGTGAATTCAATGTATACAAGTGTAAGCAGTTAACTCATCCCTGTTCACCTTTTTAGTCCCAAGTCATTGTTTAGTGAGTTAGATTTTTAAAAATAAATATCTTCCTAATGCAATATTGAAAATATATAAATACAGATTAAAAGAAATTCAGTAAATATTTTCCAAACCTTCTGTGTCTGAAAAGAAATCCAAACCCCATAGACTACTGTGGCAGAACCATCCAAAACAGTTGTATTTCTCTGCCCAGTCTGCAGGAGAATCCCTTGGATGTGCTTTTCCCCAGCATTGCCTTCCCTGTCTCCATGCAGATCCTCTGAGGCAGCCAGGAAAGAGGAATCCTACTTGCCTGCATCTTTACAATAGTCCACAGATGTGTACTACCCAGTGCTGTCAAGGTAACCGTACCACCAGCTCGTAGTCTTTCTGGAGGATATTCTCCCTTTGAGGCAAGTGTTTCCCCCTGACTTCAGTCCCTGTCTAGAGTACTGTGGATAAATGGTACAACTAAGTTTTCTGATTATTATGAGACAATTAATGAGAAAAAGTAGTTGGGATTTGCAAGTCAACACATGCTGAACATTTAAGTCCATCTGTTTCTGTGATATTTTTGCCATCCTACAGCTCTGCAGCATGATATGGGAGAAAAAAAAATGTGCAGCATAATGCAGGCCTTAAATAAACTTCCCATATTTTAAGTCTGATTTCCTAAGAAAATGCAGCTAATACAAAACCACTGGTTATCCATCTGCTTATTTCTGCTGGGATGAAACTCTGAAGATCAGCTGATTGACTCAAGGACAGCCTTGGCTGCAGTGACTACGACATGGTGGAGTTCAAGATCCACGGGGCAGCGAGCAAACTACACAGCAAGCTCTCTGCCCTGAACTTCAGGAGGGCAGATTTTGGCCTCTTCAGGGACCTGATGAGCAAAGTGCTATGGGAGGCGGCCCTGGAGGGAAGAGGGGCCCAGGAAAGTTGGTCCATATTCAAGGAGCACCTCCTCCAAGCTCAGCAGAGGTGCATCCCGATGAAGAACAAGTTGGGCAAAAAGGCCAGAAGGCCCGCGTGGATGAGCAAGGAGCTCCTGGACCAACTGAAAGTAAAGAAGGAAGCCTATAGAGAGTGGAAGTGGGGACGGGTAGCCTGGGAGAATTACAGAGAGGCTGTGCGAGTGGCCAGGGATCAGGTGAGGCAGGCTAAAGCCCTGACAGAATTGAATCTGGCCAGGGATGTCAAAAACAACAAGAAAGGCTTCTATAGGTATGTAGGGGACAAAAGGAAGTCTGAGGAGAATGTAGGCCCCCTCTGGAAGGAAACTGGTGTCCTGGTTACCTGGGACATGGAGAAGGCTGAGGTGCTCAGTGACTTTTTTGCCTCAGTCTTTACCAATAAGGGCTCTTGTCTCGCCACCCAAGCTGTGGAAAGCACAAGCAGGGACTGTGAGGATGAAGAACCGCCCACTGTACTTGAAGAGCAGGTTTGGGATCATCTGAGGAACCTGAAGGTGCACAAGTCCATGGGACCTGATGAGATGCATCCGAGGGTCCTGAGGGAACTGGAGGATGAAGTTGCCAAGCCACTGGCCATCATATTTGAGAAATCATGGCGGTCTGGTGAGGTCCCTGATGACTGGAAGAGAGGGAACATAACCCCCATTTTTAAAAAGGGGAATAAGGAGGACCCGGGCAACTACAGGCCGGTCAGCCTCACCTCTG
>JAAGAY010148425.1:0-15309 GCA_011801015.1 Ardeotis arabs
CGTAGCTAGTTTAAAGATCTGTCGATAAGCCCCGCCAGCTCCTGTGCTACGATTCATTGCCCCCTGTGAGAAAGGTGGGTTCCACAAACAGAAGACAGGCCAGGGGCCGAGTGAACTGCCCCATGATCAAAGAACCCAAAGTTTCTCTCTCGACACCAGCCTCTAAGCCAATTATTCATTAATGGAACTTTCCAAGCCCACTCCGTGCCGCTCACTGACCCTGAAGGTATAGAACAGAAGACCACTTGAGCTCCTGCTCCTTGAACCAAGGTCTGGGGGGTGCAATCTCTGCATCTTTCTCACAGAGAGTCACTCCACCAGTCAATCTCCCGCTCGCACTCTCTGATACTCCGTAACCTCTCTACGTCCTCCCTAAGCTCCACCACCAGACTGAGTAGCTCGTCCAGCTGCTCACACCTCGCACAGGCGGCGTCCTTCCTGACCTCTCCTGGCAGCAGCAGGCTCAGGCACTCCCTGCAGCCAGAGACCTGAACTGCCGCATTTTTGGGCAGACCTTCTGTCTGGGTTGCCACAGTCTTCTTGGGGGAAGCCCGCTTCCTGGTGAGGACCATGTTTAAAGTTGCGATGTCAGGGCCTGTCAATAGGAGAGCAGGTCGCCCGAGAAAAGACTAGACCCAACTCCCACTCCCACTGTATTGAATGGGGAGTGCGGGCTGCTCACACTCTGATCACTTCCTCCGTAGGTGATCAGTAACACCTTGACTCACTTACCGTGGCATGTGGGCAAGAACTAGTTCTCCCCAAATTGCTTTTAACCACACAGACGATGGGTCAAGGTCACACTCAGAGATTAAGAGTGGTCAGCTGTGAGTTGTCAGCTCCGCCCCTGGTGAGTCAGGAGCCCGCCCACAAGCTGCCAGCAGCCGGCACAGGCACAGGCACAGGCACAGGCACAGGCACAGGCACAGGCACAGGCACAGGCACAGGCACAGGCACTGTAGCTGGCTGTTGGTGGCTCCAAAAAAAGTCTAAAAGAGCTTTTTTGGGTGCCCATTTCACTTCAGATCCCCTGCCCAGTGCAGTTTTACCTGCTCTGAAGCTTGTCTCTGCAGCAAAATCAAACACTGGAACTTGCTGCTCAGAGCAATTAAGGAATCTCCATCCCTGTATATATTGAGCACTTGTCTGGACATAACCTTGAGCAACCTGATTTAGCCGTCCCTGCTTTGCACAGAAGTTTGACTCGATGATCCCCAGAAGTCCCTTTCAACTTAGACTACTCTGTGAGACTGTGAAGTGCAGACAGCTGTATACTGCAATCATATATGCACCAAAGAGGACTCAGTTACCTTGTCACAGTTGTGTAAATGAGTTTAAATAGCTTGAGGACTGGAGCTGGCACACATCTCATCAGTTGGGCAGAGAATCCCAGATGCCCAAAAAATGGGCAAAGCCAGCAGGTAGCTGTCTGCATCTGCCTGCATAGACATGGTCTGCAGGGAACAAAGTATCAATTATGTTCTTGATTAAGAGATATAATCCATCACTCCTACTTTCAAATATTACCTGTGATGAAAAAGACATCATCCTCTTGCCAGTCAACCAGTTTCATACCCCTGTGAAATGTTACCATACCCATGCTACCCATGTTACCTCCCTATGCTACTTGGTACAGCAGGCTCTTCATCCCTACCTCTGCATTTCACGTGGTGTTTGCACATTTCACTTTCCCATTACTCTGTGTTTGAGTATCAGCTTGATCTCTCCTTCAGAAGAGGACTTTTCTTTCTTGAGTCAGATGAATGCTACCTATAACTTCAGCCGTCTGACACCAAGCTAAAGTTCCTCTATAGCCAGCAGAGAGAAAAAGGCCCCTCTGGAGGGTGATTCATCCCACTTTTCTTGGAAACAAGACTGGTAAATTTCTGAATGTATTAAAATCTCAGATATGTACTCTTTAGACACTATTTATGTCTTTAGCTGTCTTCATTTGTAAAGCTTTCCATGAGGCACGGAACAGAAAAACCCAGAGATTTTTGGAACAATTTAGAGCAATTTAGTTAGTGTGACCTGCCGAAGGCAGGTCCAAATTTAAGGCAGGTTCCAAGTTTAAGGAAAAAAAGAACTTTACAGAGCTGGTTTCATATATGAAAGGAGGAGGACAAACAGACATAAGAATTATTTTGATCTCTGAAACAAATTGCAGTTTTGTAGATTAAGGCACCTTACACAAGTATGCCCTTACAAAAGGTACAGTATTTATGTACCAATTTCAATTATAAAGTCTCCTTCAAATAAATTACACCCAGGAACCTAATTCAGAAAAAAAAAATGCCTTCTCTTTCGCTCCTTTTCCAAAACCTTGGACCAGTATGAGTACTTTTCACAATTGTGTTTTGTTAGTCTTACAGTCAGGGTCGCACAGCAGTATGAAGAGCTTTTTATCATTACATATAGTGACAAACCTTTCCTGGCTAAATAAACCCATGGAGCTGTTGAGACAACAGGAAGTCTTACAAGTTGTAAATGGGAGCTTGTATGACTGCAAGGTGAAGCAACCAAGCTGTAAAAGAAAAATCAAACCTCTGTTTGAAGAACGCCAGCGGACAACTTTACATCATATTTGTTCTTTGCTATCTCACAGGTCTTCTGTTCTTCCTTCTGGCATCATCTCCAAAGATTCAAGTTGTGTCAATTAATTTCAGATCAAGACTAGGAGTGTGCCAAGAGCCTGCAGCTCCTGCCGAGCCCTCGCTGCATGACGAGGAGCCCAGTGATCCAGGAGATGCTCTAGCAGCAGCGCTCCGGGCAGCTGACAGGAGTCAGCCCATACGGTAGGCGTGCAGAGGCAGACTGGAAAGAGAAACACTCATATCAATGTCAGCCGAGTCACCAGGGTGCCCGGGCATAACAAAAGAGGCATGTTAGAAACTGTCCTGGCTAGACAAGTGTAAAGGAGTTTCTTCAAGGGATGATAGGAAACCAGCCTCCTTTGGAGCTAGAGGACGAAAGGCAAATGTGCCTCTCATCTTTCCTCCTGTGAGGAAAAAGGAAGATAAACTCATTACCTCACTTATTTCTCAACACATCTGTAAATAAAAGACTACCATTAGCACTTTTCACCAGACATTATCTGTGTGTCAAAACTGTTTAGGATATGACTTGATATCCTCTCCTTCAGAGAGCATGCAAGCAAGAAAAAGCTATCTTTGATTTATTAAAGATGAACTATCTGTACTGTAAAAGGCAGAATGGGAACACATGTGCATATCCTAAGAGTGGGGGAGGATGAATATTGCCTTCACATTCATGTATAAAGCTCAGTCCACAGACTTTACTGTTTATTAGCCTGTCAACATCCATACACCCACAGTACATCTACACTGATATTTTTTGAGAAGTTTACCCGTGTGTTATTTGCCCATGATTGCACCACTTTAGGTACAGAGTGCTTCCCTGTCTGCATGAAGCATATTGACTTGGGAATTAGATTTTGAGGATAAATAGCATATGAAAAGGAGCATATGAAAGAAAAAAAAAAAAGACTCTTATTTTTTAGTTAAAAGAAAGACAGGGCGAGATTAACCGGAATTCAAGTGCAAGAAGCAAAAGAAGAGTAAACCAGTGAGAGGCATGAGGATAAAAGCCCAGTGCCTGGCACCACAGCACTTCCAAACTGTGACTAGCACAGAATTCAACTCTGGATCTCTGGGAGTGCCAGGGAGCTGAGCAGCCAGAGCTGTGCCAGGGCTGCGCTGGAGCTGATAGAGCTGTCGCCTTCAAATTACTGAATTTAGTCCTCAGCTGACAATGAAAAGGACAACAGACCATCACCTCCCACATCATATATCCCAGTCATGCCTCTACAGAGGCCATTAACAGGTATGCCACCGATGTCAGGCGGATGTAGAGCACTGCAGCAATTGAGCAGATAATGTCTACAAGCATTCCCCTGCTCCTCCTTTTGATTGTCGTATGTGAGGTCTCTAAGTAACCCCTGAGCGCTGATGCTGGACTGGTGCTGTAAGGCAGTGCTGTGCTAAAGATGCCATCAGTATCACAGATACAGAAAGCCTGACCATGCTGCGAGGTGTTGGAGCCTCATTGTGCTCTACCAGCTCCTACTACCCATCACAATCTAACATCCAGAGTTATCCTACCAGGTAGTAGTTCTCAAAAGAGCAGGAGATGACTATGGGTCGTGATATGTAAACAGCACGGACAATGGAAACAGTCAGACCGAGTTCTTTGTGTAAAGAGGTACTTAAACACTACTGTTTCATATTCATGGCAAACAAAACAGGAAAAAAGACAAAGAAAGAAAAACTTGGTGCAAGATTGTCTTTCATGCTGCTTATGTCCCAAAAACAAGGCTGTTCTTTTCTATCACACAGTTGTTAGAGGCTCTCAGTTACTAATTCAACCAAAATGAGATAATCTTCAGAAGCCCAGTGAGAAGCAACTCATTGTGGAAGACAGTTGTTGGACAGCTTTGTTGTCACTGCTGACTTGTTTTTGTTTTCCGTGCAGCACATTATGAAGTGCATATTATTTGTGCCCGGGATCCCTTGCGACCTGTTCTGCCCTGCTACTACTAGGAGCCATCTGCTCTCACTTTCAGCAGCTGCGTAGAAGCAAAGTATTTGCTCATTTTGGTGATTGCCAGCCTTTGTGCGTTTCCCCGTGGCGGAGTGGGGGGCAGAGGCTTGTCAGTGATGGCAGCACCTGCCAGGCTAAAAAGCTGTTCAAAGCAAGCATTTGAGGGGAAACAGTCGAGTGTGAGGAAGGCAGTTCAACTCTACGGAATACGTTCCCTCAGCAGATCTCTCCAGCTGCCCGTGTTACCCGCAGGCAGGGTTACTGGCAGGCACAGTGACATCCCACCCTCCCGCATCCACATTTCATGCAGTTCAAGATTCAGCCTAACCCTCGTGGAGCTTAGGGACAGTTCTGGCAGAGCCAGACTCCACCACAGCTCTGAGTGGATTTCTTTCTCTAAATAACCACCATCAGGCTGCTGCTACGTTTTGTGCCAAACAGCACCATGCTGCAGCAAAATGGGTCGCGACCCTTCCAAAAGCACAGCAGCCACTATAACCGTCAGACTTCCCTTCCAGTGGTTTGTATCTGCCGTTCCCTTAGGTAGGCAGAAGGAACCAAAGTACTTGGAAATCTGGCAACCAACTATGAGGCTCCAGTATTATTCTAGTTTTAATACATTTTTGAGGTGCCTGGCAGTGTTTGCAGCACTTCCTGACCCAGCCAGATCTACCTCTCGTGTTACTACCCACAGCGCAACACTCAACTTTCCACCTCAGCCCGTTCTTCAACAGGCAGGAAAATGAGCTAGCATGGCACTCAACACAGCAGAGCACCAAACAGCAACCGGAAAAATCACAGACTTGTCTCCTCAGTGGGCAGTTCAAGCCCATGCAAAGTCAAATATGTGAAGTCTCCTGGTGACAGGGAACACCCTGCCCTCAAAGCCAGTCTCCGATATGCAATGGAGTCACTCTTGGCTCAAACCCGATAATTAGCTGTAGCAAGAGAAAGTCTGCTGGAACAAGCCACCTTCAATCCTTCATGGGGGTGTCAGACTGATGTACAAAAGCCCCAGAGCAAGGGCAACCGAGACAGAGCCATTTCCAAACTGTCTCTGCTAGACAGCCTTCTGTGAAACCCTGTAGAAATTTGAAAACTGTTACCTGCCAGTAACAAATTGGCTGTCCTTGCAGGTACCAAACGTATTATATCAGGTGGCTCAAGCCCAAAGCATGGAAACTTGCTCTGTCAGCACATCTGTATTTGTCTTTTGGCAGGAAAGTGTAGGCTCTGGGGGAAATTAGCAATAATGATGCTCAGCTTTAGACCATCAGAATTGAACACAGACATTCAACCTAAATTAACAACATAATCCAAGCTCAATGTTGATAAAATAATCTTTCCCCAAGCTACCTGCGCTATCTCCTTTTTCTGTGCAGAGTATAATGCATCCTGCCTGTCATAAAAGCTTGCACCTCAGGACTGCTTTCTATCCAGGTATACTACTAGGTCTTCACCTCTAATAACATTTGAATGTGTCTCTCCAGCTCCCAACTACGTGTAAGTATCACAGTTTTCTGTATTACGTATCTAACTTCTGACTTTTTCCATTTCGAAAAATGCTTCTCATTTTACACTGCCAAAAATATAGCCTCTTCCTGTCTCAACTGTGGCAACAATTTGCTGTCTAATCTTACCTACAGGACTTCACTGTTTGACCTGTCCAATCTTATCACCCCTCTGTTTTTCAATCCTTCCTCCTCTTCTGGCACACTGACCATCACCCAGTTACCTTAATCTCTCATAGCCCTGTTCCCAGCCACCACCCTCCATGTATTATGCCTCAGTCAGCACTGAAATATAGCCTCCTGTTCTGCTCCTAGCATGAACAACCATCAGAAAGTCCCTGCTAAATCTGCCAGCTACAGACACCTCCATGTCTCCTCACTTGCCGACCCTCCGACTTGGAAGGATCATAAGGCCTTGGAAAAGCAAAGTGCTGAAAAACTAAGATGTGTGTCCCTTGCTAAATCCCAGTAACCCACCACATGCTCAAGGGGCACTTGCGGAATGGCAGAGCATCAGCAGCTCCAGTAGGTAATTCTGGCTTCTAGCTTGTGCTGCCTCTTTTGTTGAAGTCTTACGCCATCAAAAGGGGATGGGCCAGCCCAAGCCAGCACCTCAACAAACCAGCTGAGCAGCTGGGGCTGAATTGTCCGAATTAGAGAGCAGTGCCAACAGTACAGTGGTGCCCCAGCCCTTTGCCTCTACCAAGGGTCCCTCCAGTGCAGTGTCAGACCTTCTACCCATCTTGGAGCCCTCCTAGTTCACAGCACAAAACTCATACAACACAGTGACAAGGTGATTGCTCTATTTGCTCTAACAGGCATATTTCCGGCTGGCCACTGTCTCGTATTTTACTCAGACAGGCTGTCTGCTACCAGTTACATCTAACACCCTGAGCACATGAAAGACAGTGTGACTGCAAGTGTAGGGGAAATAAAAGTTTTGCAACTATTACAAAGAAATAAAGTTTTCAGAAATATGAAAAATAGAATAGAAATGAAAACAAATAAAGCTTGTTACTGAATATTTAATTCAAACACTGACACAATTGCAAACATATTGTTAAAGGAAGATTCAGGAACAAATTTAATTCTCAGAGCTGTGATCAGAGCCTACATATTAAAAGGCCATATGCAGTTGCTAAATAGACAATTAAAGCATAAATGCTAACTCTCTGAGACATCTGTATTCAAAATAAAAGCAAATATCAAACACTGAACTGTGAAACAGCCAGCTAACTAAGGCTGCTTACCAAAATAAGGGAAAATGTGAAAAAAAAAGGAAAAGAAAAAGAAAAAAAATTTAAAAAAGAATGTAATGGTATATGTAAATAGCATCAATTCCAATAACTTTCCACTCTCTTTTCTTTCTCTTCTCCTTAAAGCCACGTTTCTTTGTATTAAGTCCCTTTGAGCTTCTCTCTAACTGATCCAATAATCTCAAAGGGAATTTGTGCAGAACTTGAAGACCCTAAAGCTTCCAGGAGAAAAAGCTCCAGTCAAAATTTTGTCATGCCTGGTAGCAATAATCCAGATAACTCCAAGAAGGAAGCTTGTGTAGAAAGCATGGGTTTTTAATGTTTGCTGCTTTTCTTTCTTGTTGATCTTCCAAATTATATTTTTTAAAAATATATATTTTAAACCTCTTTAAACTGTTACGTTTTACTGATGGAACAGATAGCCTGGTCATGCTGAGCATTTCTATGCAAATGGTCTTTGTTCTACTGTTTCTCGGTACTTTTATTTAAGTTTCTTACAGTTTATAGCTCACAGACACAACTGAGAGCCATTTTTCTAGATTTTTGCTACTAGTAATTTTAAATAACTCAAGTAACTCTCCAGCAATCAGCATTGCAGCAATGTTTTCTGTAGGCAGCCAAAACCTGACCTCTTTATGCTGGTTCCTCAGGTCATGGTTGTTTTCTCAGGAATTGTCCCCAGCTTTCTGTTTCCATTTCCCCATTTGTGAACAGCATGCACCTTGTATGACATTGAGAGCCTTCTCAGAACATGGATTATGAGCAATGATAACAGGTAGATCATGAATACTTACTGAGAAAACAGCAGACTACATTTTAGAAAGGCCTTGCTCCTCTATTGGTCTGCAAGTGGGACTGGAGTACACGGGTTTTTTAGCATCAGGTGATTAACTCTATGGACAAGCCTTCAGGTACGTCAGAAACAGGCAAACATTACTGAGTATTTCTTAAGAGACATACTTACAATAATCAGACTCCGATCACTCACTCACAATGCATCAGCAGCTCCAGTAGGTAATTCTGCAGGGACTACGGCCAGAATTTTAGCATTTCAGTCCAGTTAGCCTAGGATACCCAAGACCTTAGCGTGCCAAACTAAGGCCTTATTTCCACACAAATTCTGCAGTGTTGACTTTTGAACTCTTTTGAACATGTGACCCTGAAATAACAGTTAAAAACCTAGCTTTGAACTTTTTAAATCACATTGTCTTACAAGACTTAGATTTTGCAGTAAACATCATGTATACAACAGCTTTACAATAAAAATTTCATAATAATAATTTTTTATCAGTCCAGACATAAATTGAAGACAGACACATGGGCTCTATCATGTTGAGAACAAAGGAATTTCTGTCAGTGCTTCAACTTGACTGAATTGAGTCATAAATCTCCAAAATTACAGACACCATTGTAAGTCTTTCTACTGCATCTTTACACTAAGCTCTAAATTATTCTCTTTTCATAGCTAATATTACTTTTTTGCTACAGACTGTGTAGCCAAAACACCACCAGTACATCATTCAAAATGTTTTAATATATATCTGAGAATAAATATGATTGGTGTACAGAGGGGTTTTTTAGCATCAGGTGATTAACTCTATGGACAAGTCTTCAGGTATGTCAGAAACAGGCAAACATTACTGCTTATTTCTTAAAAGACATAAATACAATAACCACCACTCTTCCACTGAATCCAAATCAGAAGAAAATCCAGGTTGCTGCTGCCATATAATTGCTGGATTGTGTTTCCTGCTGGCTTCAGTAGGTTTTCATCATTTGAAGCATTTGTTAATAGTTTAAGAAATGCAGTGATTCTTTTCCATGGTGTGATTCAAATAAAAACTGCATGAGCTCTTTGGAAAGAAAAATATGTATTAGCATGTAAGATCTCAAATATAACAGAATGCTTAGCAGAGAAATGTTGCATTAGTATTCTTCCTTAGTCAGTGTTAAAGAAAAAAAAAATTAACAGAATGGATTAATGAGGATGTACTAAGCTATAAATACTAGGCATCAGCCCACGTTTCACTTGGGGGATTGAACATTTTCCTTTGTTTACAATTCTGCCTTCTCATTTACTTGAAATAATGTTGGTACCAAACCACCAATCCCAGTTGTTAACAGCTGACAGAAGGCTGTTTATGATCAATGCCTCATTTTTTTCTTTTCTTTTTTCATTTCAAGATTCAAGCAACTTCTGTATTAGTTAAAGAATAAAATACAGTTTATTTCTATGGCTTTCTTTGCCAAGATTTCTTTTCCTCAAATAAGACTGAAAAAATGGCGTGTAGATGTTCCATTATTGCTTTATTTTATAATGCATCATATCACACTGGATTCTAGGGGGTATCACTCAAATTAAATTTACCCCTGAGAGATGCAATAACTTTCAATCAAACCACAGGTACTCAGCATCCTTCAGGAACAGGCCTATAATGGAGGATGAATGAATGAGGGTGAGCACAGATACTGTGAGACTACAGATCAACTGGGGAAGAACAAATTACCAGTGCTGGATGTAAATAGTTACAGTTTTAGAAAAACTATTTTGATTAGCTGAGTAACTTGCAAATTATGTGTGATCCCAGGGAAAAAAAAAAAAAAAAAAAAAAACATTTCTCAGAATGCAGTTCCTCAGAAATGGTCCTGTGATGAAATGACGCCTGCTTTCCAGATCCAGATTCAAATGGCCCACATTCAGAAATGCCTGAGTACAGGTTTAATGTTATTACACTACACATCAAGAATAATAAATAATTGGGAAATAATCCTTAGCAAAGCTTATGTAGCTTTCCTATTAGGTGGTTTCCAAGCTTCTTCTGACTGGCTGCCTTTCACCCACTATATCCAGATGCAAGGAAAGCTGGTAAGTAGGAAAAGTGGAGAGCTGCAAAAAGCCATGGTGCAAAAAGCCACAGTGCAAAACCCACACCAAGAGACAAACCCTTTGTGATTAGGTGTGCTTGCACATGGGCTAAAACTCTTCCCACCACACACTCAAATTGCCTGTGTCCGGGGTCCTTCCAAGAGCAGGATGCACACTAGAGCCATTCCCACCGCTAAATTAGTAAAAAAAAATCTCTGCATATTAAAAGCTTCTGATAGCACTGTCGTAGAGCCCATCTCATCTAAAGGGCCTACTTAACTCTTAAATTGAAAGGGCCTCTTCCTTAGTATGAAGATGCTCATCATACAAGAGTTTGTCTCAGCCAGTTGCACATATAGGACAAATTAAAGCAACTGAGAAAGTTTCAGCTGCAGGAGTTGTGGACAAATAGCACACTTTGAAATAGCTGGTTTTGAAAATTGAGACAAGATAATTATGAGGACTCTTTCTGCCTTGAGGAAATGAGGTGTCTTCAGGAAACTTTTCATCCCAAGCTAATACTTAATTGGTCATAAAAACATATGCTCAGTGATCCCGTATTATACACTTTACAGGTTATGCTCAGGCTCTGGCTTTGGATGCTGTTTTAACTGCTTGTGAAAATTGTCATTTTTATAGGGATTGGACCATTACGAACCTTCATATTTGTCCTCTGAAAATAAAAATCGATCACTATGCCTTGCATCTAAAATATAATTGCTTTAAGAAATCATCATATCCTGATATAAATCACAATGTCTGCAAAATGGAGAACACAAGGTGTCCACAGTCTACTGAAGCCCGTTCTTTTAGCGCTGCTTTGTCACACAGGAAGGTATCTATTGCTTCTTTGGATCATCCCAACGTTTTTTGCTTGAGTCTAGTGCCTGCTGGGATATTTCATACTTTTGTTATTCTCAGCTTGAAAAATTGCTTCCTAAATTCTTTTTTGTATCTGTTGATACTCAATTCACATCATCTGTGCTGGAAAAAAAAAAAACCAGTTCTGATTGGTGTTCTGTGCCAATTAAATTTTTATTGGCTTGTATTACATATTTGACTACTGCTTTTCTAAGCTCTACTACTTTTTTCTTAGCTCCTTTTAGCCCTAAAATCAATTTCCTTCCCCTGAAAAATGAAAAAAAACCTTACACACCTTACAGCAACAAGTTTATAGATCTAAATATGAGTCAGCAGAAGATGAAACTAAGAATTATTATTTATTATTTAGACTAGATGTGACTGAAAAATTCGACTTAGAATTGATACACTTACTCTTTAGAAGGGCTGTGCTACAAATGCTAGGAGCCTTGCAGAAGTTTATATGTATGAATAATTCTATATTCAAGAGTATGCCATAGAATTTGCTGGAAATATACATTCATATGTAAAGTTAATAGAGCTACTCAGGAATGTAAATTTACTTATACACATAATTGGTTGCAGGCCAGGATGACAATGCTACGTATTCCAGTCCATACAATGGCAACTTTCTCATCTAGCACATATTGTATACTTCAGTACGGTACACCTGGGTTACGTTTGACAAGAAAAAAGGATGTGAATCATAATTAGTCAGCACAGAATTAGCAAGTGTTTCTATGTGCTGGTTTCAGCTGAAATGGAGTTAATTTTCTTGCTAGTAGCTGCTGTGTTTTGGATTTAATATAGCATTTGGTATGTGAAGAATATTGATAATACACTGATTTATTAGTCATTGCTAAGAGATCAAGGACCTTTTTCGGCTTCCCAGGTTTTGCTAATGTGCAGGTATGAGAAGCTGGGCAGGGTATAGCCAGTGCAGCTGACCCAAACTGGCCAAAGGAAGCATTCCATACTGTAGACATCATGCTCAGTATTTAAGCAAGGGCTGGGCGGTGGGCAAAATTCTGGAAATCGTTGTTCAGAGATTGCTGCTCAGGATTGTTCTGGGATTGCTCTCGGCTCCACTTCACGATGGCCGCTCAGGGACTAGCTGGGTATTGGTCAGCTGGTGGTGAGCAGTTGCATCACTTGGTTTTTTGGGGTTTTGTTTCTCTCTCTTTTTGTTGTTTTCCTTTTCATTACTTATTATTATTACTATTATTTTTTTTTCAATCATTAAACTACTCTTATCTCAACCCATGAGTTTTCATACTTTCATCTTTCCAATTCTTTCTCATCATGAGCAGCTGTGTGTACTTAGTTGCTGACTGGAGTTGAACCACGACATACAAAGAAGGCACTAGTTTCTGTTGCTCCAAATGTGGTGCTTGATTATATCATTAAACAGTTGCTCAACAGAGACTTAGATTTTTATCAAACTAGTTTCTCTAAAAACAAACACAACTCACCTCCCTACAGTAAATCCTGGAGAATTTAGCAGGATGCACACACAGTAAGCTTCTGGAAGACAGAAATGGTCTCTTACCATACATCTGAAGATCTACCAGTGCAAGAAAGCTACCTATTAATGCAGTCTACAGTACAAATAATAGGCAATAAAAAGGGGGAAAAAATTATAGCTATATAAGTTGCTCATGAAATAATTTAAATTAGAATTATTTTTCATCGTACATACAGGGATATAATTTTTTTTGTATCTATATATATATATATAGACAGATATACACATATTCTCACTTTAAAATATCATTTTGTATTAATTTCTGTGTATAAAGTCCAAGGCAATTTACTTTCTGCAAGGCTAACATTTTGTACCTCAATTTATGGTACCCACCTCTGCATTTAATGAGCAAAGCTCACGGAGCTCAAAATATCTTCTTTCATTGCTTATTAACTCCATTTAGCTAAAAACCGAGCAACCTGAGTTTCCACTGCAGACAAAGGTTAATTCAGCACCTCTGGGAGGGGGAAATCGCGCCTGATTCTTCCTGAATGTATGTATGTATATGTGTAATACGTATCATGCATGTAAAGTATGTCTTCTGCTGACTTTGAGAAAAGTTGCTGATATTCAGTATGAAGAAATCTGATCATGCTTATGCACTGTTCAGTGTAAGGAATCAGGTTTGTGCCTGCAAATCTATTAGCTCAAATAGGTTTTGTGCATGCCTCTGCTGATCTAAGAATGAACCCTTCAATTACTGGATTTTTTTTTTTATAAGCCATTTTGCTAGCAGTTGAATACTACGTTATTTATGTCCCAGAAGAATGCTATACCAATTTAGCTGAGTGTTGTTTTAAAGTTAAAGTGATGAGGGAAATCCAGTAGCCTTAACCTTTATTGTAACCCTCACTTAATTTCAACTGCCTGGGGTTAGGTGAAAGTAGAGATTATAAAATGTAGCAATGGTCTTATATACTCTAAAGTAACATGACTTTTGTAATTAAAGTGATGTTACTGTGCAGTGATCCTACTTCATTTTACACTGCAGAATAGCCCATAAGCTTGCAAGACCCCCTCTGTTTGTTCTTTTGGTGCACAGGCACAAATATTTCTGTGGTTTACCAGGTTTAGCAGGTGAGACCGAGAAGCATCTGCAGTGGACTGGTTTTGTAGCCTTAGCAAATGGTTGCTGTTGGTAAGATGTGCAACATATGTCTCTTTAAAGATTCATGCCTCAGGTTTCTGGAAATGCTGTAAATTTTACTCACCAGCCCACAGACCAAATCCTGCTTCATGAGCAATAGGTACACACAGTCAAGCAGCATGAATCTGCCAGATGCACAAAGAATGAGTCAGCTTTTTTGGAGCCAATTCACATTGCTGGATTCCAAGACTTAGGTCATGCTACACCATGCTATATTTTCCCTGCCCTAAGCCACTGTCATAACATTTGCCCACATGCAATACTTCCATCACATTCATCACTCAGCCCGTCACTCAACACATTTCTCAGTGAACTTTCCTGACAAACAATATCCTTCTCTCCCAGTAATATTTCATTATTCACATTGTAGCATATACATTGCTGGGTATGTAGAAATTACTACTGCTGGCCCATTTCATTCCTACAGCTGACGAGAAAAAAGTTCCTGCAAGAGGCACAAAGTGTCTTGGAAACTTCATCCAGCTGTAAAGGGATTTGAGTAATATGATTTACTCAACTGGACAGTCAACCAATCAAAACCCCCCCCATTGACACGCAAGGTAAGCAAGCAGGCAGAAGATGCCAATGAATGGAAAGCTGCAAGGGCAAGGTGCAGCAGGAGGAAGAAGCAGCTTCCCCAGAACCCTGAGGTGCCCCTGCAGAACCACTTTGCCGCTCTGCGGACTGAAGAAGTAAGACCCGGCACCTTGGGGGAGGCACTGGAGCCATGCAAGGCTCGCATGATAACTAGTGCTACCAAGAAAAAGAGATGAGTGGTAGTAGTGGGTGACTCCCTCCTGAGAGGTACGGAGGCACCCATCTGCTGACCCAATGCGCTCTCTCGGGAGGTATGCTGTCTCCCGGGGGCTTGTATCAGGGATGTCGCCAAGAGAATACCTAGCCTCATATGGCCCACAGACTATTATCTGCTACTGGTGTTTCATGTGGGTGCCAGCGACACAGCCGGCAGCAGCCTGAGAAACATCAAAAGGGGTTTCAGGACCCTGGGTTCTACAGTCAAAGACTCTGGGGCGCAGGTGGTATTCTCGTAAATCCTCCCGGTCGAAGGGCAGGGACCTGAAAGGGCCAGAAGTATCTGGCAGGTCAATTCATGGCTCAGGGAGTGGTGCTACAGCCAGGGCTTTGGGTATCTCGACCACGGGGCGTGCTTTCAGAAGCCCGGGCTGCTAGGGGCAGATGGTGTGCACCTAACCGAGAAGGGGAAGAGTGTGCTTGGACAAAGGCTTGCCAGACTCATCCAGAGGGCTTTAAACTAGTGTTGCTGGGGGAGGGGGAGCACAGTTCAGCCCACTGCTGTCAGCATGGCGCCGGTGCCAGGACCGAGGGTCCAGAAGCTGAGGAAGGATCTCGGGTATGTGCAAATGAACTTAAACTGCAGTCCAAAAGAACTCCTGTCGCTCCAGCCAGCAAGTCGGCTTTGTCGGGGGCCCAGCTGAAGTGTCTCTATACCAATGCACGCAGCATGGGAAATAAACAGGAAGAGCTGGAGATGCGTGCACACGAGCAGGGCTACGACCTTGTTGGCATCACAGAGACGTGGTGGGACGACTCGTATGACTGGA
>JAAGAY010148426.1:0-21485 GCA_011801015.1 Ardeotis arabs
CCCCGCACGCGCGGCGCTAGGTGGCGGCAGCGGCGCGGTAGGGAGAGGAACCGCGGGGAAGGGCGGCAGCGAGGGACGGGGTGGGGGGGTGCACGCGTGGGGCCCCCCGCGCGGCGGGACAAGCGGCGGTGGGGCTGGGGAGATGCGGGGCGTCGGGGTCCGCTCGGGGGGGTGCCCCTGGCCCGGCTCCCGGCCCTGGGGGTTCGCGGGTGCCGCGGTGAGCGGGGCGGCGTGGGCTGGTGTGGGCTGCAGGATGGCGTGGGCTGCGGGACCATGTGGGCTGTGGGGCAGCGTGGGCTGCGGGACGTCTCCCCCAGCACCATCCCTGCGGGTCGGGGTCTGGGACCCTCTTCACCGCCCCGGGTTTCGGTGTGAGGAGCCTTTGCGGCCCCGTTGCCGGTTCCTTACGCCTCGCACGGGACGGAGCAGCGCTGGCCCAGCACCTCACCTAGGAAAACACGGCCGCCTTTTAAAAATCCCACTGGGAGCGGGAGGGGAGGGCCCTCCCAGTGTTCAGGAGACTGTTCCAGGCTGGGCTACCCTGGCTCATCCCTCCACCCCGCCACGCCGGAGCTTGGGAGCTCTGGCCAGCCCAGAGAGAGCTGGAACTGGCACGCTTCTGTTCTCATAGGTGTTCCTGAGCCGGAGTCAAATGACCCTAATTATCCTTCTGTTAAACTAAAGCGATCACGCTCTTGCGTACAGAGAGTTGAACATTGTTTGAAGCTGGACCTTGGTTTTTGACTTGCTGACTTCCAGCCCTGAGCGAAGAGCAGCAGCGGCTTTGTGGGGCCCTCTTGTCTTTGTCTTTAAATACAGCTGAACCCAGAACCAGTCCCACGCCCAGCCCAAATCAGAGAGAGGCAGAGGTGTGCCAAATAAACTTAAATACGCCCGGAGCGTTGCAGTGCTGAAAATACCCAGCTGTCAGTGCTGACCTGCTGAGAGCATCCCACCCGGTACCCACAGCACCGCGAGGCCATGCCGCCACCATCGCTGAACGTGACGCAGCTTCTGGGTGGTGCGCGGTTGCCTTGGAGATAAAGGGTTAAAAGCAAAGCAGTGGCAGATGTATCGATAAGGCGGCATTAGGCCATAATACCCAGTGCTTAAAACTCTCCCAGGACTCAAATTTCAAAATTTGGGGTTACTCGGTGGAAGCCAGTGGGATCGCAAGGGTTTCCACCAGCTGCTGACCCAGTCCTTGAATTCTGGCTTTGTCCTCATCGTCAGGATATTGCTGGACCTGGCCCAAAATGACCGATTCCCATCAAACTCCCTGGATTTTATAGTACAGACCAAGGCAGGTGTGAAAAGCGGCGGCAGCGCTGGTGTGAATGAGACAAAGCTCTGTGCGTGCGTGTGTCTGTCGCGTCCTTCTGTGAGCATCCACTCAGGGATGAGGGCGGAGGGGAGCCGCTCCCAAATCCCCTCGTTGGCCCCATGGCCTGCGCTGCGTCCGTCCCGTAGCTTTGGCTACTCTCAACCGTCATCCTGCCACAGTGGTTGGAAAGTTTTAGGCACCAACCTGACTCCTTTTGTCACTTGTCAGGCTGGGAGAACTGATTTTACAGCAGACAGGACTGTAAACCAGAGCAGCAAATGGTGCTCCAGAGCTCCCGGTGGGCTCTGGAGCCTCAGTGTTCCTGTTGTCCAGCCTGGGAGGAGGCAGCGGCTGGAATTGCAGTGGCACGTGTCAGACGGGACCTTCCCTGCTCCAAATCCTCGGGGCTGGGGGAGCCGTGACACCAAACCTCAGCCTGCCTTTGGCCTTCCCGCCCCGTCCCCAGATATCCCCGAAGTATCTGTGACCGCGCAGCAGCTGATTGGCACAGAATTTGCCCCGGTGCAAGAAAGCCAAACTAAAGCTGGGCTGGATTTGTAAGCCATTCACCGAAGCTAATGAGAGTCTTTTTCCAGCAAAGTAAAGTTTAGCTCCACATGACTGAGCGATCCCAGGAGTGCAAGGACGAGGCAGCACAAAACCAAACACCTCTCAGGGGCAGATGGCTGCTGTGCCGCTTGCAGTGCTGACGCTGCAAATATGAAGTGAAGTACTGTCTGTGACCTCACCTGTATTTCTGGCTTATTCCCGTAGCCAAATCAAAACCTGAAATTTATGGTCACCCAGCCCTTTGCGGGCTGAGGGTAAGGCAACCCCGCCGACTCCAGTCAGAGAAAAGACCAAAGGAAAAACACCAAAGTTGGAGGAAAAAGCCCAAAGTTGGAGAAAAAAGCCCAAAGGCGGTTCAGGTAGGCTGACGATGCTCCAAACACTGGCTTTTCCCCCTGTGATCTGGAGCAGCTCGGTGCCGGTGGCCTCCTGCCGTGTCACCCATCGGCTCCACATGGAACCGCACCGCGTCCCAGTGCCCGCGCACGCGCAGAGCACGCACATCTCGGGTTTCCAATCCTCAAAACATCAACTCAAAGGCGCTTAAGTAGCCACTTAATTAGGAAATTTCAGTACGTTTAGACTGGCTCAGTCCGTGCACTCTCGGTTTTTATTCTATAGACACATCTACACGAATTTAGCACCACTTTGAACCACGAGCTTTCAGATTTCTGTCACAATTATTTATGAAGCGGGAGACCCAGCACTGGCGCAGACACTGGTGTCTGGGGGCCGCGTCCCTGGCCCACCCCGGGCAGCAGTGGGGGTCCGCCACCCTCAGCCAGCACCCGGCGCTCCATCGCTGGGATCCTGGTACAGCCTTCGTCGGCCCCGGCAGGGAATTCTGCTCTCCCGGCTGTGCCACGTCACTCATTTTCCTGTCTGACATTCGCACCGTCCTGGAGCTGGGACCTCACAGAGGCCAGGGTTGGTGTGTTGCCCTTAATCACAGCCCAGGCATTTAACAAGCCCATGAAAACTGTAGGGAAACAGGTTTTTAAAGGGAATTTAGTACAGATGAAATGCAAAGAACAAGCCAGGAATGAAGTGCCGCACATGGAGAGTCAGGAGAACTGCTGCGAACGACAAGCCCCGCGTCGCTCCCAGAGCGGAGGTGACCAGAGGGGAAAGGCTGGAGCTGTTACGCAGGCGGTGACCCCGGCCCGGCTCTGCGGCGCGGGCACAAACCCGTCAGCTCAGCGGGCAGCACCGAGGAGTCGAACCCCTCAGCGCAACGGTGCGTGACTCTGGAGCCTTTATGCGTTCGGAGGAAATAACCTGGATTAATTAATTGCTTAAGAAGATAACACTACCTCTAGCTTATTTTCCTAATAATTGTTTTTCCAGTTTGCTTCTGTAATAATTAATCAAAGCACTGCCTTCTTAATGGAGTGCAAAAAAGTCCCACCCAGTTATCTATCCTCTAGCAGCAAAGTGGCATTTTCTCGCTTAAGCAGGAAATGAGCAATTAAAAAGGCAGCAGGAGGTTATTTTTTATTTCCCTCTCTCCTCTAGAATAACAAACATATCTGAGTGTGTGCTCTGCCTGCTGATTACTCGGACAACTGGACGTGAGGCAAGCAGTCCTTAAACGCGATGGCAATAGATGTGTCCATTACAACTTTCTCCAGAAGCACAGGGTAAGCAAAAACCTTTTAAATTAATCAATAAGAAGTAAAATAAATTAATTTTCCCAGACTGCTTCAACATGAAGGGATGCAGCAGTGCACACGCATACAACCGATCATTGAGCGAGGCTGAAGTCAACAGCAGTTAATACCCAGGGTTCATCGTATTAATTCCAACCTCCTCAAAACCGCTGTCGAAGACACCAAGTGGAGAAAGGCTGATAGCATTTGGCTTGTGGGGGACGTCGGCACGATGGAGGCTGGCTGCACTAGAAATAACAAGTGCTTGGCAGTGCCTTTTGAAGGGTGCGTGCTTAATCTAGGGAGTGAACCTCCAGAAAAAAGTCATGCCCCAAATAACGGTTCCCTGCTGCACCAGTGCTGCCTGGCCTTACACATGTGTTGGGTTCATCGAGCTCTCCAGCTCCGAGGGCACCCCTGCCACCTCTTTGGTGAAGTTCCTGCAGTGCCCTGACCCCTGGCGCACCATAGAGCATCCCCGGGCCAGGACATCCTGCGCTCCCCACCGCCACAGCCCGAGGCAGGAGGTGAGAAATGCCCGGGGCGAACACAGTGGAGCGTGTAGAAGGGATGAGTTCAGGTGTACACTCACGTCGGCAGAGGTGCGCACCCACAGACTCGTATTTGTGTTGCCTGCCACGCTCCGAGCGGCGTGTTGGTCTGGGGCAACGCTTCCAATGCAGATGTTTGCCTCCTGGACTGGATGCATCCCACCAGCTGAGAGCACAGGCAGAGCAAGCTGGGTCTGTCTCCACCACGTCAGCAGCGATGCGCCCTGCGGCTCTCCCCCAGCCCGGACGGCACGCTGCGCGCGGGCTGCAGCCCCGTTGGTCATCCCCACGCGAGTCCCTGGTGAGCCCGCGCTCGCAGCGGCCCAGCGGTACCCCAGAATTCCTGGCCGCCCCGTCCCAGACCCCACGCCATTGATCTCAGAACTCAAACAGTGTAAAGGCATCCATGTTCTGTTTTACCAGGAGTGAAACAACACTTACATGTCAGCCCAAAAATCCATTCACGGGATGTAACAAATCCAACTACCCTTCAGCTGGGCCTTGGACACCAGTCTGTTCCTGCTCAGGCTGCCGCAGCTGGAAACCTCATGGGTGTCCCCCACCACGGCGCTTACCCCGCGCCTGAGCTGCGGCCATGCCGAGTGACGAGGAGGGAGGGGGGAAAGCCTGTCAAACAGGATTATTCATGAAAAAAATGGCTAAGTGGATTTAAAATTGCAACCTGCCACTGCCTTCTGCAAGTCATTTAGGAAGAGCTGGCAACTAGAATAACAATTTCATCAGGAAGAGAAAACCTACGGAGGGAAGAAAGGGAGGGTGTGGGGGGAGACGGACCTGGCCGCCGGCAGAAATGGTGCTGCTGTGCTCGGGTGCCAGCGGTCCTGACGAGGGGGGGTGAGGATGATGCCTGCACTTCCCAGAAATGGAATAGCAAAAGACACAGAGAATAGAGAATTTTATATATATATTCAATGAGGAACATATACATTCTATTACATGTAGAATAATAGAATAGAATATAAATTTATATTACAGATGCAAATATATAATCTATCATATATTGAAATATATAGTTAATATTTGCATATGTAAATATACAATACCCTGGTATATATTTTTACATACATATATATGCACATATATATAACTTCCTTAAACTCAGTTTCTCCCTGCGGTGGCAGAAATAATGATGCTCCGTTCCTCTTTGCCTCCCTTGCCACCCCAAAGACCACTCGCAGGCAGCTTTAGGAGATCCCCGAAATCTCCTGAGACAGCTAACTGAAGATCAACAGTTTAATTCTCCAGCGTTCAGCTCCTTTTGTAGCCTCTCCAAACCCAAAAACCCGCCCCAGGAAGAGAGGGCAGAGCCGTCCCCGCCGGAGGGAACTTTGCCCCCACCCAAGGCTGTGTCCGGCAGCCTGAGTGCTGTCGCCCCCACGCTGGGGAGGTGGCATTCCCAAACTATTCCGGGTCCCAGACGCTGACACTAAAATAAGCTAGAATATTTGTAAAACTCTTAGGGTGTCTTAAAACATGCACGACGGGGAAAAGATGACGCTAGAGCAGAAGGAATATGGACATACTGGCAGTTCCATGCTGGACAGGAAAATAAAGTGAGGACTCCTGTTGTTTCCAAAGGTGACACGGAAGCGGTGACAACTGTGAAGGCCCACGTTTTACCTTCTTCCATAAGCTCTTCCACAGGAAGAAACAGCAGCAGCACCGATGCTCTTACAGAATACAGTTGGAATATTTTTACCCTAGCCAATGCAGATAGGAACTTTTACCTTCTGAAATTTATGAGCTTCGGGCAATTTGAAAGCTTTCCCTCTTGGCCATGGCAAGGCTTTCTTGCACTAAATGAGAAGAAAAAGATGCTATCCTTCTGTATTAAAAGTAAAAAAAACTTGTATTAGAAAATGAGAGAGAATGACTGTACCTACTGTTCAGAGGAGGCATGAAAAGCTCTTAACACGTCGCAGATCTTCCTAGGTTAGAATTAAAGAATAGCATGGACAAGCTCTACAAAACCCCAGTCCAAGCATGACACAGGTCTCCTATCTAGAGTGATAAAATTTGGAAGTCTTTAATCACAGATCAGCATGACTCAAGCTGAGCTGGAAGGCAGGGCAGCACAGGACCCCTCACCGTTCGGCAGAGACATGTCCCCTCATCCGTGTCCGAAGAGCAAGTTTTGGTGGCTCCAGACGCTGCTGGTAGGGCAGGAAGCCCTGCTGCGGGTCCTGCTGGTGTCCTCGGACTGCAGGAGCAAAAATCTCTTCTTCTCCTCTGTGCAGTTGCTTAAAAGGTTGTATTTATTTAATGATGTGACCCGGCAATGAGAACATGAACTGGGAACAGAAACGAGAACGTGAGCAAACCCAGTGACTGAACGCCAACACTTCCTAGCCTGTGTTCTTCAGGACATGGTTTAGTGGATGTGGTGGTGTTAGGTTGATGGTTGGACTTGACGATCTCGGAGGTCTCTTCCAACCTTAAAGATTCTATGATTCTGTGATTCTTCCACCCCCTGCATCGCGATCTGTGGGAGAAAGCCAGGATCTCTCCACTGAACCCTGCTGAAGTAACCAGGGTTTAGCCGCACGTATCAGATTACAGGATACTGGTCCTGAACTAGTCTTGAACCAGTGATCTAATCCCATTGCCCAGCTGTGAGTCATTCAGCCCCACCAGGGGCTTTGCAAGTATTTCGTATTTAATAAAAACACACAGGAAGGGCATAGTGTGTTTGTAATACGCTCGTCATCTCTGCAGATGTGCTGATGAAGTCTTACAAGTCTCAGACCTCTCTTGCTCAAACTAAAGATGTAAGAAAAGCATAAATGGCTTAAGCTGTTGGTCCTCCATTAGACTTGGTCCTAACTTTGAATTCTCTCCAGGCAAATTGGTGCTGAGAGGTAGGGCTTGGCTCAAGCAGTGGTATCTGACCGGACTTCCTCGTAGCTTTGAGAGATCTACAGGGGAAACATGAAACAGGAAAGCCAAAGAGAAAACACATTCTTCAGGAAATAACCAGTACCAGCAGCTCTTGGGTCTAGTCTTACAGCTCTCTGAGTGAAGCCTCATGGATTTTGTCCAAAAAAATGGAGGAGAGCCCATTCTGCTACTCTATGTATTGCAGTAATTTCCTCCTTGAGCTCAAACTGTCATCTTCCGAAGTGCAAATGTCCCAGAGCACCGCAACCCAGTCTCTTGAGATACTCAGTTCAGAGAGGGAAATCTTCTGCTGTTAGAAATTTCCGGATGAATCAGCTTTAGAACCCATCAGGCAATTATGTTATCACAATCGCCTGTTTCTCACCGGTCAGTGCTGTGCTGAGGCCACGCTCCGTCACGGCCCTCCACGGCAGTTTTCCCGTCTCTCCCCTCCACAGGCATTCTGCAGGTATTTTGGTTGGGTTCCAGATCGCACCGTGCAAACTTGCATCTTGCTAGTCTCAGCCCTTAATCTGATTTTATTTCGTGCGTGCAAAGAGCACGGTGTTAGGCCCTAACAACTCTGGTATCGTCAAAAGTAGGAAAGGAAAACAAAACCAGAAGCTACTGGCACCGTCTCACTTTAACTGCATGTCAGAAAAAATTTCTGTCAGCAGTTTGCCTTGGGTAGGGTCGTTGGTGCAGCCATGTACCCATTGCACCTCCTCGTGCCTTCATTCCGTACAGGGCAGGACCGGACGAGCTCACGATTTACTATTCAACTGGAAGTGGCCACTTTGACTTCTCGTTCTGTACTGGGAGCTAAGCGGACAGTGTGTCCTCTGTCCTCTGAAACGCGGCCTTTGTCATTAATCCAATTCAAATGTATGCCTCAGCTGCTCTCCCCAATCCTCCTCCGTGAACTATGAAGCTGCAGTGGTTATCTGCTGAATTAAGTAGTTTGACTAAAAGAATCACACATATTGTTTCCAGCCAACGGACACTATGAATAGGTTTTATGTAAAATTACTGGGAATGCATA
Source organism: Ardeotis arabs (assembly GCA_011801015.1). Lineage (NCBI taxonomy): Eukaryota > Metazoa > Chordata > Aves > Otidiformes > Otididae > Ardeotis > Ardeotis arabs. The sequence goes on from JAAGAY010148426.1 coordinate 8,035, forward strand.
AGCCATTTTGCCAAATGTTACGGAATTTCTGATCCCAAACCCTGCGTGAAATGTAATTTATGCGCAGATACTGACAACTGAATCGTACTCGGCATTTATATAGCGCCTTACACACGCAAGCTGCCGTAAGAGGTTAATGAAGCGATAGATTTCCTGATGCTGAAGAAGCGCCCTTACAAGAGGCGCAGTGTGCGAGGGGAGCTGGGCTCCTGTCAGTGCCTAAATACCCTGCAGAATTTCCCTGTGCTCTGGGTCCAGTTATTGGCTCAGCTGCAACATTCCATGGCTTTTTACATAGGACAAGCAGGAGTAGGAACAGTGGTTTGGTTTTTATCTACGCTAAACTTTACTTGTCAATGTTTCTTTTGCTACTAATTTGTTATTTTAAAAATGAAGCAATTGCAGCAAGGACGCAGCCTGTCTATTGGTAGACTCATGGTACATCCCCAACAAAGATAACACTACACTTTACCGGGGTTTGTTAACGTTCCAGATGACTTTTACTCCTTTTTCACAATCTGTTCTTTCATATTTGAGGACGTGCAAAGGAGAAGCTCTGAGAAACCCTCTTCACCCCCAAACCCCAGCCCGCGAGCCCCAGGCAATGACCATATCGCTTGTGGCAGCATTTATGTTCATGTGTTTCCTCATACAGCTTTTACTGTCACATCGGTGAAAAACATCTCTGGATTCAGAGACAACTTGAGAGCACGCAGCTTTTCTCTCTCCAGGAACTATCATCAATTCCCTTAAAATATTCCCTCACAGGTACAGTCTGAGTACAGTCCACACCGTTAAAAACATTAAATGCCCTTTGCCTGTGTAGCGATAGGAAGATCAGGAATTTGAGAGCGCTACCTAACTTTTACAGCCAGAATCCTTCTTCTCTTTTAAATGTCTTACATGGGCCAACCTTGCCTTCAGACAAGCCCCCTTGCTCCGGAGCCTCAGCCCTGCCCTTCGGAGGAACGGGAGAGCGCAGACGCACCGGCAATGCCGTCTCACAGCACCACTCCGTTTAATTGCGGGATTTCTCAAGCGCCTCAGATACTGTGACTGTAACTGTGAGACAGTACAGTAATAGTCACCACATAACAGTAAAGTTCCTAATACCCGGGTATTTCTTGTTGGAGCCTCTGCTCTTTCTCATGTGAAGCAAAACCCAGGGTGAATTTTCTGTGGAGCACATACAGATGATGACTTTGATTCCATGTTCAGCTCTCCCCTTCTGACATCGCTTGTTTTTCTGAGATCACAGGTTTTTAAGTGTTTGGTTAAAAAAAAAAAAAAAAGAGAAAAGTTAATTATATATAATTACAGCTTCTCTAATGTTTTTACTGATGATGGAATAAATGGCTGTGTTACATATAAAAGAAGAGAATTAGCTTTTAACAAATTTGCCATTTGGGCAGCATTTTTTCAGTCATTCAGACCAGTGCTGTTTGTCACTAAAACATCAAACCCGCTCTTGTCTTCCCTGGTGGTGTCTTCTCTCTGCAGACATGCGAGTGGCAGTGAAGATAAAAGGAATTTGCCCCAACTTCTGCCATTCTCCACAAATCCAGCTAAAAGCAAAGCCAGGTCTTTGCACGGATGTAACAGCGTCTAGCCATCTCTTTCATCAGCGCCAGCGGGGAGCAGGCTGAGTTTAAATGCAATTGACTTGTTAATATGCTGTCGATCTTCCCGTGACTGAGCGTGATAACCACATGCTGAGAACCAAGGCACATCTCCATGTAAAGGCACGGCTGTCCAGAGCCACAGGGCACGTGCTCATCCGTGTGCTGGGATATTCTTGCCATGTTCGTCGCGGTGTCCCCAACGATACCGTGGTGGTGCCCAACCCCTACAGCTCCAGGCTGCATCCTCCTGCCAGGTTTGGTTCTTGGTGACATTACACGGTATGGCAGACGGCCACTTTGTGCTGTTGATGTGCAAGTCATGGGTTTTGTTGTTGTTACTGGTTAATTCTGTTTATTGGTCAGAAAAATCATAAGATATGGCTGTAGCTGGCCTGAGTCAGCACCACACCTTACAAAATGTCCCAGGTGTTACGTGCTCTGTTTCCCTCCACTCCCTGGAGTCCCAGAAGTGGCTTTCAGCGCCACACGGGAGGCATGACTCACGCTTTCCGGCCACTAACCGCAGCACCCAGGTACCGGCACTGCTGCGCTCACACCAGCTATGAATCCTGCAGACGGAGAGCAAATACGGCTCGTGCGCGCTCAGCGCCGGTGGCTGCGCTCCCCAAGCGCCTTTGTCCTGCTGCCGCCCAGCCTTACCAAGCCAGCCAGCCAGGTCAGCCCCTTCCCCAAACGCCAGCACCTCACCCCAGCCAGAGGGAAATGCCCAGACCAGCCACACCCAGAATAAGGATCGCAGGCCCTTCTGCTTCCAGTTAACTGAGAGTGAAACCAAATGGGAATTATCTTTTTTTACCCCTTCTCTGACAGCCTGCTACAGCAGTCCTCCCAGAGTGAGGGAAATCTTTCCATATCAGAGCCTTTAATCAGGAAGACTAAAAGGAGCTTTAAAATCATTATTTTAGGCAGTGACAGTGCAGCATGAGTTCATGAAGCACAGAACTGGCACATTCCTTCCAGATCCCAGCAATCACGAGACCCTCACAGAAGCGTCTTCCAAATGCTTCTCCAAGCTGTGCAGACCCCAAACTGTTCTTGCTGTAGGTGCTACACACTACAGCACCGGATGGTTTAGTTTAAAAAAATAAACAATAAAATACTAATTTTAATTGATTTGTCACTGCAGCCACGAATGTCCCGCAGAGTTTACTTTCCGGTTCTCAGGAATGTATTTGTTTATATTTGCAGGAGTCAATCTGATGTAAACTATGAAATATGTTGTTTACTGTACAAAGATACCGAGGCACTAGTTAACGATGCCATCACAAGTGACTCTTACACGTATATTTGCATTAGTCAGTCACCTCAGTGCCAGCATACCTGGCTGAATGCTACATCGCTTCATTAAACGGTCTGTGAAAGCATCTAGAAGATAATAACCTGTTAAGAAACGTCTTACGCGAATGCAGACACAGATAGGACCAAACCACACTGCAATGCACGCAGTTTCCATTTTTGTCCGAAGAAGTGGCCATACATTGTAAGTGGGAGCCAGTGGATCTGATGGTTTTTTGACTGCAGAAAAGCTTTTCCCGCACCCCCTGTTTCCCGTAAGAAAACAGCGTTGTTATATTACTGTATTCAGAGCAGTTATCAAGTCTGCCGTAAAACTGGAGGATATATCAAAAGACTTGTAATGCAGTTTGTATTTGTACTGATGCCTTGAACATCAGGGAGTTCCAATGCAGAATTTGCTGCTGCTATCAAGTTGGTTGTCAGCACTCTGGAGAACAGAATTGGGATTTTAAGTGATAAACTGGATAACTGACAAACCTCTATGCCTTGTATCCCATCTTTAATGGTGTGTCTAGTTTTAGTTTTTAGTTTACCATTACACAAAAAGAATCTGCTCATAGGGTGAAGCAGCCTGCAGGCTTCACTAGTAGGGTGAAACCAAGCAAAAAACCCTGAAATACAGAGGAAAACTGGAACTCCCTGACTATCCTGACATTTTGTTTTGCTTACAGTGTTAAGATGCCAATCTGTTTCATTGATACCAAGAGATCCCCAAAGTTCACCTCTCCTTGAGCAATCGAGAACTGGCCAAAGTGAACAGAAGCATTAGTAAGCTGGAACAGACCCTAGGACCACGTCTTGTTTGCTGTTTGCAAGCAGAATTCAATTCTGTCCTGGGAAACATGCTCTCTGTAAATAAAGTAACTTGTGTCTTTTTCCCCTGTACTATGGGCTGGCTCCTGACACCACACTACCCTGCTCCCCGCGACTCCCCGGTGAGGCACAAGCCAGAGGTGAAGAACCATGGGATCTGTCTCTGTGAGCCTGCTGCAGGTCCCTCACCCTTGTTAAGTGATGGATTGCAAACAGAATCAATTGACGTTTGAAGTCATTTCTAGTCTGGTCTTTCCGGTATATTTTTCTCACATGACAGGACTAGTTTGGGGTGTGCTTGGGGTGCACTTCGAGCAGTACAGTGCCAGCAGCAGAGGCAGTTACACTGATAAACTGCCACTGGTACTCCTGTGCTATCTTCTGACTGGGACTCCTTACAACAAGATAAACCATGCAGAAATAGAACTATGCCTACATTCGGTGAGTGATAATATTTTATATTTATTGTTGCATTTGTGGACAGGGGTATCAGAAAGACTTACAGCACCAAAGCTCCAGAAGACTCAGAGCAGTGGGCTTCAGCAGTGGGGCGAGGAGTCTGCCTGCCAAGAGCCGGCTGGGGGACGAAGCCCTGAGGGAGCAGCCCGTGTCCTGACAGGGCGTGACGATAGCCAGCCTTCAAATAGATTTGCCAAGGGCTTGTGGTCACACCAGCATTCCTGACTGCCCTGGCTGACAATGTTGAACATGGCTTACCAATCAAGTAGGATCAACATCATTTTGTCTTATCTGTTCCTTCTCACGAGGTCATCTGTCAATACAACAGTCGGTTGTGCTGTGACTTGGCCTGCAGTCAAGCTGGGTGGGGTTATCTGCCGAGGCCAGGTGTTGCAAGAGTTCGTTTGCTCCCACATTCGTGTTAATCTGCCCCAGCAGCCGAAGGCCTGAAAGATGAAACAGTACTTAGGCTGGTGACACAATCAGCGGTCAGCCACAACGATCCCTCCAACCTTGACCAGCCAGAAACAACCTAAGTGTAAGTAAGCTAAAAGCAGCAGCCCTTTAAAACAATCAGACATCACGGCGTTTTGTTAAAGCAGAGGACATCAAGAGATCTGAAGGCTATTGAGGCTGCAAATAACTTACGTCAGCCTGAGCCTATCACGAGTCTTAGTTTTCTCTATAAAAAAAACCCTTATCTCCTTTGTTGATATGTTTACCCTAAAATTACTTCAAAATACTCAAATACAAGGCTAGACACATGTAAAGAATAACAATATTTAAACTCAAATGTTTTCAATTAGCTAAGACATAGCAAAAGAACTCTGCTGGTGACATTAGAAGTTTAGATACTATATAAAGAATAGCGTAAGTTTCAGAGCTGAAACAATGCCACCCTTTCTAAAACCTTGTCTTACGTATTCTTCTCAGATGACTGAAGAGTGAAATTATACAACTGGCATTGAGACGGTTTTCACTGACCTGCCATGTGGTCAGCATCAAGGCTGCCAAATCTGGCACAGTTGTTTCATAAACGGCCATTGCCCATATGGCCACACAGCTCGCAGAGATTTGCTGACCTTGCAGACTGCCTGTGTATTACAAAATAAAGCTCAATCGAGCAGGCAGTTCCTCTTGTCTAGTTTAATTTCTTTTCTCTTGCAGTCTTAAGGACTCAGTCAGGGTGAGGCTGATGTGTGGCTCGCCTGTCTTCCTGAAGGGCCATACTGTAAATATGAGTTTGTATCAAGTGCCTAAAAATGGGTGCATTCTTTGTGAGCTTCCGCGAGTCTAGTAATATCATTGTTCCTGAAAAAGTCATGTGGGGACAGATTCAGACAGAGAGAAAAACATGCTTGTGTGGCAACTTTCTCTTGCGCAGCTCTTACCACGAGTACAAAACCAAAAGCAGGCGAAAGGCCTTGATGGTTACTCTGTACGTTTACTTGGATTTAAAGCTCCGACTGGTCATCGATTGCTGTGCGATCCTTGTTAAACGCGGAGACACAAACTGCACCTTGCCTTTTACAGCCATTGCCATCAGAGAAATGCTGCTTCAAGTCTCCTTCAGTATTAACCAATTTGGCTCAGGAGCCCAAAGGATAAAATACGGTAACACAGGACAGAGAACGACGAGTCAGTTGGCAAACCTGCATTGATCTGTCAGGTAAGATGTGAATTTATATAAACGTCCCTGGAGGCTGAATAAGTGAAGTTTTTCCATAACTCAACTTGGTTTGTTGCAATCAATGTTCCTAACTTGGCATCTCCCCTTTGTAGCTGACATAAACGTTCACAGCACATAGTAAAGTGGCAAAAAAAAAGGAGACGTTGTGTTTAAATACATTCACTTTGCAAACATCTACTGTGATTTAAGGCTCGGCTTCCTCCATTTCTATTACAACTGAAGCTACATGGAAGCTAGCAAAAAAAGGAAGCTGTGGACAATCTCCTTGTAGTTCAGCACAAGCTTTAACTGAGAAAGGGTGTTACCTGGCTCGCTCCGCACTGAAGTGGCCTCGGGAGCTGCCATATAGCTCACGACGTAGGGAAAATTGCGGCTGCAGAAATTTTCAGCTGGGGATCACAAAGTTTTCAGGTGCTCCATCTGCATCCAGAAGCGGATATACTGTCCACACTGGTTTTAAAATGCAGCAATAGAAATAATGTCAGGAAACGGGAAGAGTTTGCCTTGAGAGACGCATCATGATAACTTGAACTAGAAGCAAGCAAGCACTAGCAGCTATTAATTTCTTACTTGCTATTAGGGTTAATCAAAATGTACCACAAAACACTGCTCAACAGAGAGAGATTTTTATTAGATTACATTCTAAGGGGAAATTCCATTCTGTCCACTGAAAACTATTAAATCCCCCCAACTTTAATGTGTTTTCACTGCGTTTAAATCACTTTTTCTTGTTAGTGAATGGAATAAGAATTTTTCTTTCTCTTATTCCGGTACACAAGGGAAACAGGTCCACTTGCTTCACCCATCTACCGGCCCCCTGCTCACGCCAGTTCCACAATATCTACATCACGGCTAGGGACTCACTGGTTTGTGGGATACACCTATCACTCCGTAACGTTAATGGGAATTACAGGCCATGAAAAAGGAATGGAATATAACTCTGGCTTTACGTAGGAGACTTCCTTCCATAGATGTACTCTCATTTGTAACAACTAGAATGTGTTTCTCTCATTATTAGTTAGGGAAAACAATCTCCAGAACTGAATAACTAGCAATACTTACACCACAACGTTACACCGCCAAACTGAGACCAAAGGCAGACTGTTACAGTGATTCCTCACGTGGAAGAAAAGACCATAACCTGGTGAACTTCAAACATCGCTTTCTGCTTTGTTAGGACTTCTGGAAATCTCCCGTCTCACTTACGAAACACGATAAGATCACAGTTGAAAGTATTCATTCATTCCTCACTGCCATTTCACAGAAGACTCTGTCAGACAAAGCTCTTTGCTCCTGGTCAGGAAAGGAGGAGTTAAACAAATTAAAGAGTGAAAACTCTCAAAATTATAACTTTTAGCTGAATCTGAACACTACTGCCAGATGAGTTAGTACTGCAATGCAACATAATGCCATGGGTCAATGAAGAAAATGCAATTTTCTACAAAAGGACTCTTGCTGCAGACAGGAAGTTTATTTTTTGAGTTACTCATCGGTTTCACTTCATGCTGGCGATACCATTTTCATTACCATACAATAGCACTGTTTCCTTGCAAGTGCTATCAACACCGCGTTTACAGTTCCAAGAGCTGTTTCACTACACCTACACACAACTTGACTGCTGCACACAGCAACAGATAAGGGTTCTCTCTTTGTTTCGTATGCCTACCCAAAATCCTAATCTTCATCACCTTTTACATAAACTGCTGCTGTGGTAACAGAAGGGGGTTGATAACTAAGGAAGGAGATAGGAACAGACCTGAACTTTGACAATTATGCATATTTTGACTATAAACATCACCTCTATGAGCAGGACATAAATATGCCATTGAACACATTCTTTATAAAGAAAAAGTGGCATTGTTACACCAATTAAAGTGAGTTGATAGGCAATAAGTTCTGGCAGCACAGGCTATTTTTTCAGTAATGATAAGATCTCTGGCAGGACTTTTGATGGAAATAATGAACTTTTTCTTCTGCGTATGTGTCACTTTTTTTTTTCGTTTTATTTACACCCACCAGCAGCTGCTATTATTTCTTGAAAAACGAAACTTGGGTATGCTGCGTTAGAGAAATTTTTTGCAGATGAAAGCCACAGTAGGGTCCATTTCCCAAAGACAAGCACACTAGACTTGCTAACACAGACAGGCAGGAAAAGGATGACTCTGCATAAATCAGTTCCTCCTCAGGAAGTAGCTGGCAAAGCTGGTTGAGTCAGGGGAGAAACCAGCTCAGACTTCTACAAACACATCCAATTACAGCGCTAAGCAGTACCTTCGGCCTGAGTCACTCAGCAATTTGTCTTATCAGTTTCTTTCTGATTATCTGGGTGTTGAGCAGATGGAATAGTTTCACTTACAATAAAACCAGCCTACCCATGGAATTACCTTAAATGTCTATCTCATTTAACTCCCCGCATAGATATTTTGATTCTAGAACAAGAATACCTCATACCATTGGATTAAGATAAACAGACATTAGTTAGTCTTGTTTCAGATACGAATTCACAAACAGAATGGTCAGGAATAACTCAAGGTGCAGACAAGTTAATTATTATATCTAAATATGGTTGAATGCCAGATTATTTTTATGAAGAATTTTGAAAGGTCTTTTCTCTCTTAAATATGAATGTTCTGTAATGCAGAACGTAGGAAAACAAGTGCACTTTTATAAATAACAGAAATGTCCAGCTTTTTGCACAGGGTTCTGGGCAGAGCAGGAGAGCAGAGTAGTTTATTATTACAGCAATATATTTCATTACCTTCTGATCGGTATTTAGGGTTACTGCTATGGGAAAGAGGAAGGATGGAGTAGGAGAAGTAAAGGTAGGAGAACAGAGATCTTCAACTCCCCGTTGCCAGGATGTGGACAGATTTTCAAAAGTAGTCGGCTGCTTCCTCTGTTATTCTTAAAAGGAGTTCATGCCCACCATGTAAATCTTTCTTGCTGATTTTTGGTTAATGCTTGCCAGCAAATTTTTAGGGCTGAGGACTGAGCCTCTCTCTTGCGCAGCACTGAATGCACCACCACTGTCCAATAGGAGCCCCCCAGTTTAAATAAGGAAAACTAAAGTCTTTGACAACGAGAGACACACTGAATGTCAGTGCCAGTATTAATAGACACTATGGTGACAAATGTAACCAAACCCGCTCTTAGCTGCTACTAAAAGGGAGAGGAGGTCATACTGATCAAATAGGCACACAAAATCTTAACAACACTATTGTTTATCACGTGGTTATTAAAACTTGCAAATACTTTCAAATGCAAATACTTCAGGTTTTGTGCTCAGGTCGTCATCTTCACCTTCCTCAAGCCTCACCAAAGGAACCGCAAACCAACCCATAATCATCCTGTTGGTGAATCCAAAACCAGACTTCTTTGTGTACCACTGAATTAAAAACTAATTCAGGCCCAGAAATCTTGCCCGATTTCATATATTCAAAATGAATAAACATTGAAAAATCTCTCCAGATCTGTCCAACGCCAGAAAACCCTTAGTGCAACGCTGTGCTTTGAACTCTTAAAGACTATTTCATCTCTTAGTTTCCCTCAGTAATTATTCTCCCTTGACCGGAGAACTGCTAATGCTGCTAATACTAATGTCACACACTAACAGCGTGGGAGTGGCAGAACAGCGTCTCTTCCACAAACGATTCTGAACCTTCTCAGTTTAACTCTTTTATATTGGATTAAGAGCCAGTTAAGTCATTAAAACGTAAGTGAATTGTAACATCTCTCTATTACATCCAGGGAACACTCCCGACATTAGGAAGCGAAATGACTGCGTGCGGTATTCTCAGTCTTAGACCACAGCTTCCCCTGGGATTTTCGCAGCAGCAGCGCTACATTAAGGCATTCTCAAAGCTTTAGTTCTGCTGAAAATGAGGAGCACCTCACCGTTCAGCTCTCTGCATCTGGCCCCGGTGGCCCGTAAGCAGTTAAGCAGAACCCACAAGAGAAGGGCCTGCTCTCACCGCAGATCCGTTGCCTGTTGTAGGGCTTACACCACGGACCCGAAAACTGCTGCTGTACAACGGAGAGCAAAGAAGAGCATCAAGCCCATTAGTCACCACTGCCACAGAAGAAAGGAGGGGAAAAAGGTATCTGGAACTGCATCTTCCTGTTGAAATGAAAGGCATTACATAAATAAGTGTTATTAAATTACTACTAAAATCACTTTTATCTCATAAAACATGAACATCAAAATAAGACCCTTAGTATTATTTGTAGCTTAAAATCCCATTACACCGTGCCTAGTTAGTACATGGCAGAGCACTGTGATCCCAGAAGAGCCTCTTTCAAAGTCACAAGAGCTTCTCACATACTAACAAAAATTATTTAAATGAGTCGTCACCAACAGAAGCCAGAGAAAATCTGAGTGAAGGCTATCACCTCTCTCCACTTCAGCTTTACAGAGTTTCAGATTTCTGACACAAGCACATTCACACACTCAGCTAATTCTGAGCATATTTTCAAAGTGTCTGTTTTAATCAAAGCCACGCATTCCCTACAGATTCTAGCTCTCTTTCATTTACAGAGCCCAGGCTTTCCAAAGTTCAGCAGCATACAAATGCTATACGGGACATTTCTTGCACCTCAACCCACTGCTCACATCATTTTTGCTGTTCCACAGCACATTTTTTCTATAAAATACTCCTCCTAAATAAGCTCAGTGGTACTTAATCAGATCTCAGCTATCCCTTGGCTAACACTGACCTTGGCAGGGAGTTAATCCCATAGCTGTAAGAGGTTTGGCTATGCTCTTTAGAGGAGTACCAGAGAGGCTGGGGAGAAGGTCCCTTCAGTAACACCAGAACACCTTTACCTATTTTTATAGTGCTAAATCTTGTTGTGATCAGACATTGACAAACTTTCATGGTCCTGAAATTCTGGATATCATATGTGTTACCGATTTAAACTACGCTTAAGATTAGTCTTTGCCTATAATAAGCAAAATACTTAAAAAAGAAACAACCCACTGCTCTACAGTTCTACAATGCTGATACTCGTACAGACAAAGATAACTATAATAGAAGAAGCTAATGACTTGATCTTTCTAAACCATGTAAAGAAATAATCTTAGCTTCTATGCGTAGTTTTACCAATTTTCAGCCTTTTCAACTTGCAGGTCCACTTAGCAGTCTGTAGCCATGCACAGAAAATTTATTTCTAACAAAACCAGACTTGCGTCTTTCAGTTACTTCCCACAGACTCCTTGTCATTACTTCACAGACTCCAAATTCCTAAAAGCAGTACTGCAGACTAACTAATTACCTAGAGCTGGCTGGTAACAAGAGATATTAAATTAAATAGATGTAGTAGAGGACTGGGAGTTGAGAAATAATATTCCATACTTAAACTTAACAGCATAAAGATCATTTGTTACCTTGAACACGATAGATTTCCTTCTGCAGAAACAGCACCAACTAATGGCACAGCGTAGACTGAAAAAAATATAGAAAGTAATTTTATTCTGTCACTGAGAAAAAAACGCACACCACAATTCAACAGTGAATTGGGATTAAATAGACTGGATTTAAACCAACATTGCAATTGTCTGGTCTTTATAAAATCAGCTACTGTCATGTCAGGGGAAAGTGCAACGTAAGTAATTCACATGTGGGTTTGCTGTAGAGGTGATGAAGGTAAACAAATCCACACTGTACCCAAAACCTTAAAGCTGCATAAGCAAAGTGGTCAGCAGAACAAGAAAATAAAATATTTTTGCAGTGATACTGTAGACTTTCAACCAATTTTTACAGCCATTTTGAAAGATGTATTTGCAAATACTTGCTGGCTGGTGACGGGTTTTAGCTGGCTTACACGAAGGTGGGAAGCGGGTGATGTGCTCGCTCGACCCCTGGAGTGCTCCTCGCAGGGGGATCAGAGGGACAGCTGAGAAACAGGAAGAGCTGGGGAAAGGACTTCAAAGCCTCATGGCAAGCTCTGTTATTTCGTTTCCAAACCCAACACCCATGCACATCTATGTACGAGTTGAGCAGTCATTGAGAGGAAACTCATCCATGGAACATGAGGTTGTTAAGTACTTGTAGAAGTTGTCATCACTTTTTCAAAGAACTGTAGTACTGCTCTGGAAAAAAAGATGGCCTACGGGCTCGTCACAAGCTAAAGGTAATGCGGTTACCTGCAGCTGACAAATTTTGCAGGTGAGTGAGAAGGCTGTGCAGGGGGAGGCCTGGCAGACCAGTGGCCCTGGTGGGGACCTCCGATGAACAGGTACAGAGCAAGCCTGCACCTACAAACTGAATACAGGGAGCGCCGGGTGTCAGATACGCGGTATCGTTAACTACGTTCTTTAAACTGCTGTCCACCCCACAACTTTTACACTCATTGGGAGAGGCTTCGTTTGCAAAGACTTACACAAGCAGTAGCAGAGGGGTTTAGTTTAAGCCCCTAAAGACAGGGGACCTCCAGCGATGCGGTACTCACCAGAGGATCAGCGGAATCGCAGGATGCGCCAGATGACCATGGGGATGCCATACAGCTAGACCTGGCAGGGCAGATCCCTGCAGGGAGCTCTGGCAAAAATAATTTAAGTAGAATTTAGTGTTCAGGAATAACAGAATGCTGCTTACAAAACTTATTTCAAATCTTTTGCCTTTGTCTACCACGGCCTGTTTCCCCAAGTACCGTGTTTAAATCAGGTTTCTAAACAAGAAGGCGGGGTAGAAGGGACCCGCACGCCACAACTACTTGAATGAATACCGGGAACAGTAAAGAACCGGGTAGGATATAAAAGCAAAGACTGGAGGGTGCCAAAATAACTAATGATATTTTCTGGAGAGGAATGTCTGATTGATAGGAAGTCCAAGGAACGACTTCTACAAACAGTGGCAAATAGCCAGTCCTTGTGAGTCAACGCCGCCCGGCCGAACGGCTGTTCACGGGCCACGAAGCGCAAACACCACCAACATCTGGCGATCGCCACATCTTCAGCCTGGAAGATCGGCCGCTCCCGACTTCAGAGGGGTGGGGAAAACACAGAAGCCGGGGTCTCCTGGAGGGGCTGCCCCAGCCGGGGCGGGAGGCCGGCAGCCCGGCCAGCCCCAGCCCCCTCTCCCCAGGAGCCTTTCCCCGGCGGGGAGCGGGCACCTCCGGAGCCGGCCGGGCAGGGAGGCGCTGGGGAAAGCAGAGGGGGCTCCTCAGGGCTGCAGAGGGGGAGCGGGCGCTGCCGGCAGCCCCTCCGCGGCGGGGAGCCCGGCCCGGGCAGCGGCTCCCCGGGGGCCGCGCAGCGCCCAGGGCCCGCCAGCAGCCCGCTGTCCTCAGGGGCGGGCGGCGCCGCAGCTGCGCGGCCGAGGGGCGCCTCGTCCCTGGCGGGGGCCGATAGGGCGGGAGGGCAGGAGATAACCGGGCCGCGCCCTCCGCCGATAACGGGGACCCGGGGCTGCCGGTCCCCGGCGCCCCTCTCCCATTCCCGTGCCGGGCACAGGACCCCGCCGGTCGCCTGCCCGCCAGGCCGGGGGCAGCGCGGCTCTGAGCCCGCCCCGCAGCCGAGGGGACCCCGCCATTGCCCGTGGGGGCGGCGCTGAGGA